>BQNB010068856.1:0-28343 GCA_026074375.1 Tanacetum coccineum
TATGTGACTTCGCCAATTTCAAGACTTGCCTATTATTTACTCGTTGTCATTATCAAAACTTTGTTATGCTTCCGCTACACTTAACTTAATTATTATTATGGGTTGTAAAACTTAAATTTATTTTCTTTTATGCAACGAGTAAACTTTTCCAAATGTCCATGATTAGTGGTCGTTCTTTATTGCTTTGTGATCGGATTGTTATGACGTCACGCCATCGGACACGTATTCCGTCCAGGCCCCGTCTGGGGGTGTGACAGATTGGTAATCAGAGCCAAGGTTATAGAGAACTTGGTACGGTTCTTGTACTTTAGACAAATTTTGTAATACTTAAACATTTATGTTATTATAATGTTATGATTGTTATCTTTAATACTGTGAATGATATGTTTTATATGATAGTCTTTTCTGAGTATTTATGGGTTATTCTCCCGGTACCGTGCTTGCAATACCTCTTATGTACATTGAGTGAATTGTCAGGTTACTCATACTTTTGTTATATGGAATAACATTTATCGGGTCATGCCCTGATGGGTGCGCTTCTTATTCACATTTTATTAATGACTTTGCAAAGTAAATAAAGGAAATTTCAAAGATAAATTTATGAAGGTAGCTAGTCTTAACTTTTTTTTCATTAAATAAAACTAAACATTACTATAAATAAAGTAAATAAG
Organism: Tanacetum coccineum; assembly: GCA_026074375.1. NCBI lineage: Eukaryota > Viridiplantae > Streptophyta > Magnoliopsida > Asterales > Asteraceae > Tanacetum > Tanacetum coccineum. Next base: position 672 of record BQNB010068856.1, read on the forward strand.
ATTGCAATCCCTTCCACATCGGAGTCCGCATGGTTAGGATGCTTATATTTTATGCACGTAACATTTCTTATGGTTACAGATGTTCCATGTCCGTAGGAGTGGCTTGCCGTCGCAGTGTCTTAACTTGTATGCCCCCTGCTTAGTGCTTTGGTTACCTCATATGGTCCTTCCCATTTGGGCCCCAACTTTCCTCCTTCTTTTACGTGGCTTGCATCATTGCTGTGGTAAATGAGGTCTCCTGGTTTAAAACTTGTGTTGCGGACCTTTGAGTTATAATATTTCTCCATTTTTCTTTTGCTTTTTTCTTTACGAATTACTACTTGCTCTCTATTTTCTTCCAGTAAGTCCAAGCTATCCTCCAAAGCTTCATTGTTTATAACCAAATCAACCTCTGTTGTTCTTAATGTGACATGCCAATTTCTATCGGGATGACTGACTCTGTTCTGTATGTTAACAAAAAAGGGGTGTCTCCATTGCTAGATTTGATCATTGTGCAATGTGCCCATAGAACGTAGGAAATCTCTTCCATCCAATCCTTGCTTCTTGCATCCAGTCTTGCTTTGATCCCATCTCCTAAAATTCTGTTTGCCCTTTCTACCAAACCATTTGCCTGCGAATGTTTTACAGACACAAAACGTTGGCGGATACATAGCTTTTCACACTAGTCTCTAAATGGATTTTCTCGGAATTGCTTTCCGTTATCAGATATTATTTCTCATGGGAGTCCAAATCTGCATACTATGTTATCCCAAACAAATTTTTTGATCTGGTTGCCTATTATAGTTGCCACTGGTTTTACCTCAATCTACTTGGTAAAGTAGTCAATGGCTACTATTAGGAACTTGACTTTGCCAGGACCTTCCGAAAAAGGTCCGGCTATATCAATTCCTAATTTGTAGAATGGCCATGGGGATGTGATTATGATCAATTTTTGCTGCGGATGTCTTGGGACTGGTCGGTGAACCTGGCAGTCTTTGCATGCCCATATTATTGCCCTTGTGTCTTTATGCATAGTCGGCCAGTAGTATCCAATTTGTAGAGCTTTAGCCACTACGAACCTTGTACCTACGTGCATGCTGCAAGACCCTTCGTGTATCTCTCTTAGAAAGTAGTTTGCTTACAGTGGCCCAACGCACCTTAACCATGGTCTGAGAAAAGATTTCTTATAAAGGAATCCATTGATCATGGCGAACCGTTGTGACTTGCGTCTCACCACTCTTGCCTTATCTGCTTCCGCTGGCAGGGTTCCTTCCGTAAGATATTCTTAAATTTGAGTCATCCATGTATTCCCCCTTCTTCTACCACTGTCAACACTTCTATCTCGTTTATTGACTTCACTTTTAGTTCCTCAACCAACACTTGTTTGCTTAGGTGTGCAAAGCTAGTAGATGCTATTTTTTTAGAGCGTTTGCCTTTTTGTTTTCACTTCTCGAAACTTGTTTGATTAAGAACATTCTAAAACCATTGGTAAGTGTCTTCACCTTTTCCAGGTATTGGATCATGTCTGCTTCCTTTGCTATGTAGGTTCCATTGACCTGGTTGGCCACCAGTCGTGAATCCACATTTGCTTGGAGATTTTTCACACCCATTTGTTCCTATCCTTAATCCTGCAATTAATGCTTCATATTCGGCTTCAATATTGGTTGCCTTAAACCTGAATCTTAAAGCGTAGGTAAATTATGTTCCCTCCGAATCTGTGAGTATTAGACCAGCTCCAAAACCATCCGCACAAGATGATCCATCCGTAAACAATATCCATGGTTTCGAGAGCTCCTCCTCAACTTCAAGGTTCCTGCCAACCTGTTTATGGAATGCCTTACCCACCAATCGTTGAAATGTTGCCCCTGCATTTCTTAAACCAAACGGCATCTTAGAGTAGCAAAATATTCCTTGACTTGTGGTGAACGCTGTTTTTTCTTCATCCTCTTTTGCCATCTTGATTTGGTGATAACCCTTATATGTGTCTAGGAAGCATTTAAAGGTAAATCCGTAAAGGGATTCCACCTTCCAGTCGATTTCTGGTAGTGGATAACCGTATTTTGGGCATGCCTTGTTTAAATCCTTAAAATCGACACACATTCTCCAGCTACCGTCATGCTTTTTTACCATTACTAGATTTGACAACCAGTTGTGGTAGTGGACTTCTTTCACGATACCAGCATCAATAAGTTTTCCAACCTCTTCTTGAATTGCCTGGTTTCTATCCGCTACCTAACCTCTCTTCTTCTACTTGACTGGAGGGCATCCTTCCCGTATGTTTAATTGATGCTCTATTATATGCCTTGGGACACCCGTCATGTCAGCGGGCTTTCAGGCGAACACATCAAGGTTACGTCTAAGTAGGTCACACAGCTTATTTCGACATTCTTCCGTAAGAGTAGATCCAATCATTATAGTTTGTTCCGAATGCTCTGGATGTATTACTATTTTGATCTTTTCCTCTACGGCTTGACTGGCGACCGAAGGTTGACCTTCTGTTTTTGAGACTGCTGCACATTCAATTGGTATGATCTTGCTACTCCTTAGCGTGATTATTCCTCCAGTTATGGGGAATTTTAGCATTCCATGAGTGGTTAACAAAACGGCATGTATTTTCTTGATCCCTGGTCTTCCAATAATTCTGTTGTAAGGAGATGATGACCTTACTATCACAAAATTCATCCAGGCCGATGTCGAGTGTTCTTCATCCCTAGTCTTTACTAGCAGTGATATCTTCCCCAACGGCCATATGATTTCACCGCTGAACCCTATCAGAGGGGTAGTAGCCGAGACCATTTGATTCTTTATTTCCAAGCGAAGTTTTTTGAAGCAATGTTCATACAATATTTCTGAGGCTGACCCTCCATCCACATATATACGGTGTATAAAGCGGCCTCCGATTTCTACTTTGATGATCATTGGCCCTTCATCTCTGTCTTCCTCGTCTAGAGGTGGAAAAGAGATTCTTGGATCGGGAGAGAAGCTTTGACTTATTCTTTTCCTGGCTACCCTCTATCGTGGTTGTATCATCAGGATTGCCAATGGCTTGTCCTTGTTGGATGCTTCCTCTTTCTTGCCTGGCTTTGTATGGTCTCTTCTATTATTTTGCTTCAGCTCTTTGATCAGATGTGATAGCTTTCCTGCCTTAAGTAATTCTTCAATTTGCCTCTTCATGTGCAAGCACTCATCAGTGTTGTGTCCTACCTCCCCGTGAAACTCACAAAATTTGTTGTTGTTTCATTTTTTGACTGGGGTCGTCATTGGAGGTGGGGCTTTAAATTTTCCTTTTTGTTGGGATTAAAAGTGATCCTAATGAAGTTTTTATTAATGCCGTTTAGATTGGAGTTACAGTTGCTTATGTTGATGTTTATGTTGTTGATTGATGATAGTGCTGCTCATGTTCTACAAAGAAAATATGCTAAGTGGTTAGTACTGTTAGTATAATAGTTACTACTGCTAGTACTAAATTAGTACTGCTAGTAAATGTTTGTACTGCTTGTTTATAGTTTCTACTGCTAGCACAAGATTAAGATTGCTCAAAGGATTAAGACTGCTCAAGGAAATACTCTAAGTAGTTAATATTGTCAGTGCAAAAGTTAATACTGTCAGTTCAAGTTAATGCTGCTAAGGAGTTAAAGCTGCTGAAGTTTAAGTTAGTACTGCTATGTTAGTTAGTACTGCTTATGTGATATACATAAGTTATATTTTTGTAACATATGTGTATGAATTATATTAGGAAAAGATATTGATAGATAGGAATGTATTGTAAGCTCATTAGGGTTCCTTAGTGTATAAAAGGAGACCCTAGGGTATAGAGTTAGATATACACGAAGATCTTTTCTAGAGTCGATTTGCTTCAAGGTTGTATAACCCTAATACTTTTGAGTATTCATAATATATTGAAGCAGGAAAGTTTGGTAAACAATTGTGTTCAATCTTATTTACAGTTTTCATTGTTATTGCTTATTCTTCTTAATATCATAAACTAGATTCCGCATAGTTTGTGATATATTCAATCAAAGTTTCTACCTTAGTTGTATTAAATTCATTTAGTACTATTAAATCTTAGTCAAGCTAAGGGACTCGATCTATGCTAATCTGGAACCAACAAGTGGTATCAAAGCTTGTATAAGGAGCTTTGATTAAGAAGAACATCTATTTTCTACACAAAAGAACTACTTTTTCACAAAGCAATGGAGTCTCAATCCACTCAAACCATTAAGATACCCACACTCCAACCTGGAGAATATGATTTATGGAAGATGAGGATGGAACAGTACCTACAGTGCATTGATTACACTCTGTGGGATATAATAGAGAATGGTAATGCTCCTGTTGTTACACAAACTGTTGAAGGTGTTACATCTATTGTTCCTCCCACAACTATTGAAGAGAAGGCACAAAGAAGAGCTGAGATGAATGCAAGAAGTACTTTGTTAATGGCCTTACCTAATGAGCATCAATTAAAATTCAACACATACAAGGAGTCATTAATGAAGGCCATTAAGAAAAGATTTGGAGGGAATGTTGCCACAAAGAAGACACAAAAGACTCTTCTCAAACAACAATATGAAATTTTTTATAGCATCAAGCACAGAAGTAATAGATCAAACCTATAAAAGGCTTCAAAGGCTCATAAATCAGTTGGAAATTCATGGTGAAGTGATCTCTCAAGAAGATGTCGATAACAAGTTCCTAAGAAGTCTTCCAGCTGAATGGCATATGCATACGATTGTTTAGAGAAACAAGCCAGATTTAGATACTTTAAGTTGTTCAACAATCTAAAGATCTATGAATCAGAGGTCAAAGGTACATCCAGTTTTAGCACTAATTCACATAATATGGCTTTTGTGTCTTCTAATAGCACTAGCAGTCCAACTAGAATAGTTAATACTGCTCAAAGTGGCACAACTGCTAGCACTCAAATTACTACTTCTAACTCAACATCTGTTGACAACTTGAGTGATGCTGTCATCTATTCATTCTTTGAAAGCCAACCAAGCATTCCACAACTAGACAATGATGATTTGAAGCAAATTCATCCTGGTGACTTAGAAGAAATAGATCTCAAGTGAAGCATAGCCATGCTGACTATGAGGGCAAGGATATTCTTACAGCGAACTAGAAGGAAATTAGATATGGATAATAAAGAAACGATTAGGTTTGAAAAGTTAAATGTGGAGTGTTATAACTGTCACAACAAAGGACACTTTGCAAGGGAATGCAGGGCACCTAGGAATCTAGATACCAGGAACAAAGAGCCTACAAGAAGGATTGTGCCAGTGGAGTCAACTACTTCAAATGCATTGGTGTCTCAGTGTGATGGTATGGGATATGATTGGAGTGATTAGGCAGAAGAATGACCAACCAACTTTGCTCTTATGGCTTACTCTTCCATAAGCTCAGATTCTGAGGTATCTACTAACTCAAATTGTTGTTCATCCTGTTTATAATGTGTTAAGGATTTAAAAGAACAAAATGAACAGTTGTTAAAAGACCTTAGAGCAGCTAAGTTAAATGCTATAGCTTACAAAACTGGTCTAGAATATGTAGAAGCTAGATTGGTGGTGTTTAAAAAAATGAGTATGTGTATGAAGAAAGTATTAAGCTATTAAAACGTGACATCTACTGTAGAGATAAAGCTTTAAAAGAGCTTAGGAGACAGTTAGATTTGGCCACACAACAAAAAGATTAAGTTTAACTCACTGTAGAAAAACTTGAAAATTCATCTAATAGTTTGAACAAACTGATAGATTCACAAATAATGGCCAAATGCAGAGCAGGTTTAGGGTATAATGTTGTACCACCTCCATATACTGGAAATTTTATGCCCCTAAAACCTGATTTAGTGTTTGCTGATGAGACTGTTCATGAATCTAAAGTTGCAAACCATGTAGTTGAAAATAGTATAGTCAAAACTAGTGAAGCTAAGTCTAAATCAGTTAGGAAAGATTGTGATGCCCCCATTATTGAGGATTGGGAGTCTGACAGTGATGAAGAAGTTGTGTCTAAAACAGTTAAACCTAATTATGCTAAAATTGAGTTTGTTAGATCTAAGTCAGATAAGAAACCAGTTAGGCAAATTAGACAAGACACTAATATTCCATCTAATAGGGCAAGGGGAAACCAGAGAAGCTGGAATGGTATGATATCTCAAAGATTAGGAAGTGATTATGAGATTTTCAATAAACCTTGTTATGTGTGTGGAAGTTTTGACCATTTGAAGAAAGATTATACTAAAAAGATGGTCAGACCAGTTTAGAACTATTCAAAAAGGGTGAATCACAAGAAAGATTATACTAATAAGGAAAGGCTTAGTACCACTTACTACTGCTAGACCAGTTAATGTTGTTCAATCCAGACCAACAGTAAATGGTGCAAGACCAAAGACCAATGCTTTTCAAAGAGCACATTTAACTGTTAGAAGGCCCTTTCATAATTTAACAGCACACAAAAACAGTAATTTCAACTATAAAGTTAATATTGTTTAGGGTTCAAGGGTTAATACTGCTAGGCCTAAAGCAGTACTTAAAGCTATTAAGGGAAACATGGTTAATGCTGTTAAGGCCTCAGCGTGTTGGGTTTGGAGACCTAAGCAAAAAGTGTTAGATCATGTCTCCAAACATAATGGTGCATTAATGACATGTAAAGAATTTAACTATGTTGATGAACAAGGTAGATCCAAGTCTGTAATGGCTTGGGTCCCCAAAAGAGCCTAATCTTCTTACTTTTTGTGCAGGGCAATCCACAGCAGGATTTGAAGGATAAAGGAGTCATTGACAATGGATGCTCTAGGCACATGACTGGAAATAAATCCTATCTTACTAATTATCAAGAGATTGATGGAGGATTTGTTGCATTTAGAGGAAATCCAAAAGGAGGGAAGATTACTGGAAAAGGTAAAATAAAAACTAGAAAATTAGACTTTGAAGATGTATATTTTGTAAAGGAACTAAAGTTTAACCTCTTGAGTGTCTCACAAATGTGTGACAAAAAGAACAGTGTTCTTTTTACTGATACTGAGTGTGTTGTTCTGTCTCCTGACTTTAAGTTAATTAATGCAAATCATGTTTTACTTAGAGTTCCTAGAAAGGATAACATGTACAGTGTTGATTTAAGGAATGTTGTTCCTCAGGGAGATCTTACTTGTCTCTTTGCAAAAGCCACAACAGATAAGTCTGAACTTTGGCATAGAAGGCTTGGACATGTGAATTTCAAAACTATGAATAAACTAGTAAAGGGAAACCTTATGAGAGGTTTACCTTCAAAACTTTTTGAAATTAATCAAACTTGTGTGGCTTGTCAGAAAGGAAAGCAACACATAGCTTCCTGTAAGACCAAAACTGTTAGTTCTATCACTAAACCATTATAAATGTTGCATATGGATTTATTTGGCCCTACATTTGTAAAGAGTTTAATGAAGAAGTTGTACTGCCTAGTTGTCACTGATGACTTTAGTAGGTTTAGTTGGGTATTCTTTTTGGGAACTAAGGATGAAACTAGTGCAATCCTTAAGACTTTCATAATAGGAATAGAAAATCTAATTGACCTCGGGGTAAAAGTGATAAGAAGTGACAATGGGACTGAATTAAAGAATAGTGTTATGAATCAGTTCTGTGAAATGAAGGGTATTAAGAGAGAATTTAGTGTTGCTAAGACTCCTCAGCAAAATGGGGTTGCAGAGAGGAAAAATAAGACACTAATTGAGGCTGCTAGAACAATGTTAGCTGATTCAAAATTACCTACTACCTTTTGGGCTGAAGCAGTTAATATTGCTTGTTATGTACAGAATAGGGTATTAGTAATTAAGCTTTACAATAAGACACCTTATGAACTTTTTCATGGTAGAACACCAACTTTAGAGTTTATGAGACCATTTGGGTGTCCTGTTACAATTCTTAATACCAAATATCACCTAGGTAAGTTTGATGGAAAAGCAGATGAAGGATTCTTTATAGGATACTCAACAAATAGCAAAGCATTCAAAGTATTCAACAAAAGAACCAGGATAGTAGAGGAGAACCTGCATGTTCAATTTAGTGAGAACACATCTAATATTGCAGGCAGTGGACCAACTTGGCTTTTTGATATTGATTCACTAACCCAGTTAATGACTTATCAGCCAGTTGTTGTAGGGAATCAGTCTAACAGTAATGCAGGTACAAAAAGATGTGATGAAGCAAGAAATGCTAGCATGGAGACAGGTTCTGGTAGAGACTACATCTTACTACCTTTATGGACTGATGATCTACCAATTTCCACTCAGTCAACTAGTCCAAAAGAAAAAGAAGTTACTCCAAAGAGTCCTCAAGAAAAAGAAGTTCCTTAATTTAATGATGACAAAGAAATTCATGGAGATGGTGATAAAGATCCAGGGAATGATGATACAGTTCATACTCAAAAGAAGCAAGATAATCCTAACAGCACTAACAATGTTAATGCTGCTAATTCAAATTTATCTAACAGCACTAACTATCTTAATGCTGCTCAGTCTAATGATGTTAATGCTGCTGGAAATAATTTAGGTAATGAACTTCTAGATGATCCAAATATGCCTAATTTGGAAGAAATTGTATATTCAGATGATGATGAAGGTGTTGGTGCAGAGGCTGACATGAATAATTTGCTAATAAATATTCCTGTCAGACCTATTCCAACTACCAGAATTCACAAGGATCATCCACTTGATCAAATTATTGGAGACATACATTTAGCACCTAAAACCAGAAGGATGACAATGAATATGACTGGTCATGCTATGTTTAGTTCAGCTAATCACATGATCAATCATCAAGATTTTTAGAATTGTCTGTTTGCATGTTTCTTATCAGAAGCAGAGCCCAAGAAGGTAATCCAAGCATTAAAAGATCCAAGCTAGATAGAAGCAATGCAAGAAGAGCTTTTGCAGTTCAAATTGCAAAAGGTTTGGACCTTGGTGGATTTACCAAATGGAAAAAGAGCAATTGGTACTAAATGGGTGTTCAAAAACAAGAAAGATGAAAGAGGAATTGTGATTAGAAACAAGGCAAGACTGGTTGCACAAGGTCACACTCAAGAAGAAGGCATAGATTATGAAGAGGTTTTTGCTCCAGTTACACGAATTGAAGCAATAAGGCTATTTTTAGCCTATGCATCTTACAAATACTTTGTTGTATACCAGATGGATGTGAAGAGTGCTTTTTTGTATGGCAAGATCAAAGAAGAAGTATATGTCTGTCAACCACCAGGTTTTGAGGATCCTGACTATCCTGACAGAGTTTATAAAGTTGAAAAGGCACTTTATGGGTTGCATTAAGCTCCTAGAGCTTAGTATGAAACCTTGTCCACTTATCTATTGAAGAATGGATTTCAGAGAGGACAGATAGACAAGACTTTGTTTATCAAAAGGGACAAAAGTGATATTCTATTAGTACATGTATATGTTGATGATATCATTTTTGGTTCCATAAAGAAGAAAATGTGTACTGATTTTAAGCAGATGATGCATAAGAAATTCCAAATGAGTTTTATGGGAGAGCTCACATTTTTCTTAGGTTTACAAGTTCAGCAGAAGGAAGATGGTATTTTCATAAGTCAAGATAAGTATATGGATGAGATTTTGAAAAATTTTGGTTTTTCTGATGTGAAGACAGCAAGCACACCTATGGAAACTCATAAGCCCTTACTCAAGGATGAAAAAGGAGAAGATGTTGATGAACACTTGTACAGATCCATGATTGGGTCATTAATGTATCTAACTTCTTCAAGGCATGATATTATGTTTGCAGTATGTGCATGTGTAAGATTTCAAGTCAATCCTAAAGTTTCACATCTTATTGCCGTGAAAAGGATTTTTAGATATCTCAAAAGTCAACCAAAATTAGGACTTTGGTATCCCAAGGATTCACCTTTTAATTTGGTGGCATATACTAACAGTGATTATGCAAGAGCAAGCTTAGATAGGAAATCCACAATACGAGGTTGTCAATTTCTAAGGTGCAGATTGATCTCATGGCAATGTAAGAAGCAGACTGTGGTTGCAAATTCCTTAACAGAAGTTGAGTATGTAGCTGCTTCACACTATTGTAGTCAGGTGCTTTGGATACAAAATCGAATGCTTGATTATGGGCATAACTTTATGCATACAAAGATTCACATTGATAATGAGAGCACCATATGCATAGTTAAGAACCCTATTTTTTACTCCAAGACAAAGCATATCAAGATTAGGCATCACTTTATTAGAGACTCTCATGAAAAGAAGCTCATTCAGATGATCAAGATTCATACTGACAAGAATGTGGCTGATTTGCTCACAAAGTCCTTTGATGTTAGCAGATTTCAATATCTGATAGCCAGTATTAGAATGCTTAACCTCTGAAGTATCATTTGAAGGCAGGTTAATTGTGTAAATGTACAACAGATTATGCACAAAGGATGTTTGATATGAAGTGCAACAGTTGCTGAGAATGAATTTGCAGTTAATACTGATAACTATAAGTTAGTACTGTCAAGTATAACTTAATATTGTTAATTCATATGATTATTGTACAAAATGTTATGGATTTTGTTTCTTTGTTTTTGGAACTAACATTTTGCAAGATAAAGCCAAAAAGATGTTTTGATAAGTTCATTGGCATGGAATTGGAGTTTATACTGCTGTAAAAATGTTAATGTTGTTAAGCTTAACTTAGTGCTGCTAGTATAAAAAGTTCACCTAGTGCTGGTTTCAAAACCACACCACAAATAGTGATCAATTTACCATGTCTAACAGACAAGAAAGAATTGGCTATTTTAGGGAAAACGGCAACTGGTAAAGAATAATCAAATCCGTTGATGGCTGGTAGTTTGCCAAAAACTATGGACAGTCAAAGGTTAATGCTGCTCAGTATCAACTTACTGTTGTTCGGCATAAGTTAATGCTATTAAGTATAAACTTAAGACTACTAGGTTACTCTTTGATGGAAAAGCTTGTTATGTGTGAAAGTAAGCTAAAAGAATTAAGAGAAAGCAAAAATAGAACATAGAGAAAGTGAGCTAAAAGAACTGAGAGAAAGCAAAAACAGAACAGAGAGAAAGTGAGCCAAAAATAAATGAGAGAAAGCAAAAACAGAAAGAAAATTTTAGTGTGTCAAAATGTTAAGTTTGTTGATGGAAAATCTCTTTGGAATGAAATTGGTGTTAATACAGGTGACTTTGAGTTACTACTGGTGAGTTACTACTATTTGGTTACTTAATGCTGCTAGTTGAAAGTTAATGCTGCTAAGTTTTAACTTACAACTGTTGGTGCACGTTAATGCTGTTGAGGGTATCTTTCATAAATACAATGATTAAGGGTTTCAATCAGTCATTCAAATGATTTTACTCTTACAACTACTCTCACATACTAAACCCTAACTCAATTTCATCATCAATTACCAAAACCCATCATAATGTCGCATCTTAACTTCATTAATATCCACAATATGGTTGCGTTCTTGGAAAAGCCTACTGAATCTGCTGGGTTTGAAGAAATTATCAATTTTCTAAATGCAAGTCATGTATCTTATGCTTTAACGGTCAGTCCCACCATCTATACTTCATGTATTAAGCAATTATGGGGTACTGCTAAGGCACAAACAGTAAATGAAGATGTGCAGATCCATGCTAAGGTGGATGGACAACCGGTGGTTGTGACTGAGTCCACAATACGTAGAGATCTTCACCTTGAAGATGTTGAAGGTATTGATTGTCTACCCAATGCTGAGATTTTTGAACAGTTATCAACAATGGGGTATGAAAAACTTACTCAGAAACTAACATTCTATAAGGCTTTCTTTTCACCTCAATGGATGGTCCTTATACATATAATTTTGCAATGCCTAAGTGCTAAGACTATTTCATGGAATAAATTTAGTAGCACTATGGCCTCTGCTATTATCTGTTTAGCCACCAATAGGAAATTCAATTTTTCTAAGTACATCTTAGGAAGTATGGTGAAGAATGTGAGTAGTGCGGGAAAGTTTCTGATGTATCCAAGATTTATGCAAGTATTTTTAGATGCTCAGGTTGAAGGTATGGAATTCCACACCATAATTTATGAAGCCTATTCTCATTCCAAGAAGGTATTTGCAAATATGAAGAGGCAAGGAAAGGACTTTACTAGAAGGGTTACACATCTATTTCCTACTATGTTGATAGTAGCTCAACAAGAGGTTAGTGAAGGAGCTTCTGTACCCACTGCTCCTTTAACATCACCACCTCTCCAGACTTACAAATCAAGGAGGTCCAAGAGATAGGACACTGAGGTTCCCCAGCCCAGTGGTCCTGAGGCACAACCTAAAATCCTAGCTACACAGTCCAATGAACTACCTCTCTCAGGAGTTAACACTCTTGGAAGTGGGGATGGCATAATGCAACTTAATGAATTAATGGAATTATGTGCCAAATTATTTGACAAGGTTCTTGCCTTGGAAACTGCTAAAGCTTCTCAAGCAAAGGAGATCTTACAATCAAAGAAGATGGTGAAGTAGTTGGAGCTGAAAGGAGGGCATAGATCTCATAGGCTTAAAAGATTGTTTAAAGTTAGCAGGACTAGGAGAGTAGAATCCTTAAAAGAAATTGATTTGGGTGTTCAAGAGGATGCATCCAAACAAGGGAGAAGTATTACTGATATTGATTAAGATGATGAGATCAGGTTAGTGGATGTAGCTAAAGAAAGGCATGATGATACTGATATGCTTGATACTAAGGTTTTTAAGGGTGAGGAAGTAGTAGCTAAGAAGGAGGTTAGTATTGGTACTCCAGTTACTACTGCTGGTGTTGAAGTCCCAGTAAGTGTTATTCCTGAAGTCACGAAAGTGGAGATAACATTAGCTCAAGCTTTGGCAAAGTTGAAATGTGCTAAAGTTGATAAGCCAGTGCAGAGTACTACAACAACAACAACTGCTCCTATACCAAGACCCAGTGGTAAAGGGATAATGATGCAAGAAGCCAGTGAATCAGGTAAAAATGTCACTACACAATTATTTCCACAGCCAAAAATCAATCCTCAAGACAAGGGTAACGGCATTATGATAGAAAGACCAGAAGTACCCAAGTCTAGAAAAGCTCAAATTCAGATTGATGAAGAAGTGGTAAGGGAGTTACAAGCTAAATAAGATGAAGAAGACAAACTTGCTAGGGAAAAGGCTTTAAGAGAAGAAGAAAAAAAAGCTTCTATGGCATTAATTCATGAATGGGATAATACCGAGGCTATGATTGAAGCTGATCAATTGCTAGCTAAAAGATTACATGCAAGAGAGCAAGGAGCATATTCAGATGAAGAAAAAGCTAAATTATTTGTGGAGTTTTAGAGAAAAGGAAGAAGCACTTTGCAGCTTTGAGAGCTAAAGAAAAGAGAAATAAACCACCAACTAAAGCTTAAAAGAGACAAACAATGTTAACCTATCTGAGGCACATGGTAGGATATAAGCATAGTCAGCTAAAGAACAAAAGTTTTGAAGAAATTAAGAAGTTATTTGACTTAGCCATGACTAGGGTGAATATGTTTGTGAGTATGGACACAGAGTTGGTAGGAGAAAGAAAAAAAAAGAGCAGGTGCAAAGATAGCTCAAGAGGCTTCAAAGAAACAAAAGGATAATGATGAGCAGGAGAAAGAGAAAGAAACAGAGCAAAAGACAAAGCAGGAGACAGCTGAACAAGAAATGGAAACAAAACAAGAGACAGCTAAGCTTAAAGTGTGTATGGAAGTGGTTTCAAAAGAAGAAGGAATTGAAGTTGTTCCTTTAGTTGTCAAGTCCCTAATTTATGACTGGAAAATACATAAGGAAGGAAGGAAGAGTTATTATCACATCTTGAGAGCTGGAAGACATGATCATATGTTTTTAACTTTTAGTCAAATTCTTTTGAATTTTGATAGGGAGGACTTAGAAGTTTTGTACAGATTGGTGATGGATAGGTATGGAAAAGCAAAGCCAGTAGAAGATTTGGATCTACTACTGTGGGGGAACTTAAAGACTATGTTTGAGCCACACGTGGAAGATGAAATCTAGAAGTTGCAGCATAGGTACTCAGTGGTAAACTAAAGGCTTTTTGATTCATGTGGGGTTCATCGTGTAACTCTACAAGGAGGAATGATCTACATGCTGGTTGAGAAAAGATATCCTCTTACTATTTCAACTATCATTGATATGCTAAACAAGAAGCTGCAGGCTGATCAATGGAATGGAATGTGTTATCAGCTACTCAAACTCATTGTTAAACAGCAAAAGAATCAATAAAGTGTTTGGAAGCATCCTCTTAGTGTTTGATCAAGCTTTTAATGAAGAAACTTGATAATTTATAAGTAAAATATCAAGTTTAAGGGATGATTATTGGGATTAAAAGTAATCCTAATGAAGTTTTTATTAATGTTATTTAGATTGGAGTTATAGCTGCTTATGTTGATGTTTATGTTGTTGATTGAAGATAGTGCTGCTCATGTTCTACAAAGAAAATCTGCTAAGTGGTTAGTACTGTTAGTATAATAGTTACTACGGCTAGTACTAAATTAGTACTGCTAGTAAATGTTTGTACTGCTTGTTTATAGTTTCTACTGCTAGCACAAGATTAAGACTGCTCAAAGGATTAAGACTGCTCAAGGAAATACTCTAAGTAGTTAATACTGGCAGTGCAAAAGTTAATACTGCCAGTTTAAGTTAATGCTGTTAAGGAGTTAAAGCTACTAAAGTTCAAGTTAGTACTGCTGTGTTAGTTAGTACTGCTTATGTGATATACATAAGTTATATTTTTGTAACAGATCTGTATGAATTATATTAGGAAAAGATCTTGATAGATAGGAACGTATTGTAAGCCCATTAGGGTTCCTTGGTGTATAAAAGGAGACCCTAGGGTATAGAGTTGAATATACACAGAGATCTTTTCTAGAGTCGATTTGCTTCAAGGTTGTATAACCCTAATACTTTTGAGTATTCGTAATATATTGAAGCAGGAAAGTTTAGTAAACAATTGTGTTTAATCTTATTTACAGTTTTCATTATTATTGCTTATTCTTCTTAATATCATAAACTAGATTCTACATAGTTTGTGATATATTCAATCAAAGTTTCTACCTTAGTTGTATTGAATTCATTCAGTATTACTAAATCTTAGTCAAGCTAACGGATTTGATCTGTGCTGATCTGGAACCAACACTTTTTCTAAAGGCAGAATTTCTTTTAGATATTTTGAGAGGATAGTGAATCTGTTGTGCCTCCGTTTCGACCTTTGTTGATTTTTAAAACCTCTTTTTTTGAAACTTTGTTTATGTCCGGTATCTTGCTGTTTCCATGGCGGAAGTAACTTTTTCCGCTCTAGGTTATCAGCTGCCACTTCTCCTCTAAGGAAATATGTGGTTACCTTCATCATCTCATCTACTAACTTTAGGATTTTGTCATGCAAACGCTTAATCAGCTCAGGGTTTGTGATTTCGTGCATGAATCCAGAGATTCTCATGCACTTGGGTGCCCCTTTTACATCCCTACTTCCTAGCTTGAATCTCCGCACAAAATCTTCCATGGACTCCCCTTCCCTTTGCTTGATGTGGTGAATATCTATGAGGTTCTTTATGCATTTATTCTGCTGGCAAAAGTTTGCTAGGAATGCTTCCTTTAGGTCATCGTAACTGTCTACGGACTCTGGCGGCAGATCATCAAACTATACCCGGGCAGACCCGGTTAGTGTGGAATTGAACATGTGGCACCATGTTGGCATCGCCCAACGTTCCACCTTTGATGCTGCCTGAAAAAAATTTAGATGATCTTCTGGATCTTCACTTTTGTCATATATGTTAACGTAACTAGGCATTCGAGTCCTTTTTGGGAGGTCAAAATGGCGGATGCGAGGAGTGAACGGATCATTTTCCTCGCAAACCCACGACTGAGATAGATCATCATCTTCGATACTTGACTTTTGCCTTTTTTATTTTGACTTCCAATGTCCTTCGTCACTGTCACCACTTTTTGAGGATGCTTTCTTATGATATTTTCTGAAGGTAGGCTCTGTTCCTCTTGAGTGGGCGCTCTGGTAGTAACTCTTTGTCTCCCTTCGGCTTCCATGGTGTTGTGGGTATTTGGATTCATTTGAGTATGCGGACATACTTTTCCTCTTGTCACATAATCTATGAAACACGCCCTTTTCCAACCTTCTAAAAACTATCCCCCTTTTCGGATCTTTGCCTTTATGTGTTTCCGGATGTCCCTACCTTGGTTCTGGACTCCTTGACACGGTGCGAGAACGTTTAGAATTGAAGCTCCTCCTGAGGTCCCTTCTTCTATCAGGTGTCCCTGACTCAGAGTATTGCGACACTTCTTGTGTTTGCAAATTCCTTCTTAAACACCCTTCGAAGTTAAGGTAGGCCTTTAGTTCTTTTAGCTTATCCTGTTGCTTCTTCCTTTGATGAACTCTTTCAGCTATGAACGGTAGCAACTGGTGGTAGTGCTTGTCGAAGTATTCCCAGAGTTCTGCATCAGATGCGAGCTCCTTTGATTTGCTTGAGACTTGCTCTTTACCTTTCCCTACGATGTTATGTACGGCAGACGTAGTTTGGGAAGCTTGTTCATGTGTGCTCATGGCTAGTATTTTTCAAGAACGTAGATGGTGAGTATTTTCAAGAACGGGGTTGTATTTTCGATCCCACGGATGGCGCCCTATTTATTTGTACAAAAAATGTAACGGGGTAAGAGAAGATCTTGGACGCTTATTGGGCATGGGCCAATAAGCTATTGATGGGTTAGATCTTGTACTAAACCAAGTAATGAGATGATTTTCTTGCACATCAAAGATAAAAAACGTTTATCTTACCGTAGGTTGGACCAAACATTAAGCTCCATCGTGAGAGTAAGAAATCATGTTGTTAAGGTATGTGCGTGTGGTATTTGGAGGAGTGAGAATGTTGTACTTTTAAGTATACTAGACTCTATTTATAGGGGCTAGTTCAGGTTTCCTAGTATTTGGTAAGGCCAGATGTGGGACCTGTGTCGGGAATGGATCCGGTAATAATCGTGATTGCTGCAGCGAACCTAACTTCTGCGACGTAGTTAGTCCGACTGAGTTGTATTGCGGCAGTGGCTTAAGGATACCCTGCATCCGTCTTAATGCATCAGGGACGTGGCCAGTATGGTGCTGAGGCTTAGCTCCGGCCGTTATGCTTGTCACTTTCTTAGTTGGGCTGGGCCCATGTGTGTATAGTACGAATTAAGCCCAATAAGCATGCCACTCGTACTATACGTCATCAATAAGTATAAGTTGTGTGCACTAAGGTTTACTTATAGATTGGTCAATTTGGTTTGCGTTTTATCAGTTATCTCAAATGGTAACAGGGAAATGATTGAACAGGTGAAAGTCGCCTACGCATACCAACCCCTAAACCGTCTTAATTATAGATTTTATTTTTTCTTGTGACAGTTGTGATCGTAAATATCTCGTTAAGTGCAAGTTAGTCGAAATGTGAAATGTTAAATGTGGTAAAGCATTCACTACTTATGAGATGAAAACATTAATAGGGTTGTAATGAATTTAAAAAAAGGGTTGGGTTTTAAAGCAAAGGTATTTAGAATACTCGAGGGGAAATATACATATTTTAAAATTATTCAGGTAGTCGTTTTTTTTCTTTAATACAAAGGGTATTAAAAGCTTATCAGATTCTTGGAACTTTATTAGTAGTTGGTAACTTTTCATGCATCTCAATAATCAAATTTTTTAGTGCAAACTACCTTTTTTAAAGTTACTTAGCCCTTCTTGTATTAAAACTAGATGGGTAAACGACCCCGAGACAACTCAACAAGCCTTTTATCTGAGTACGGTTTAATTCGGATTTATTATGGCTAGCACGGTTTTCTATCATAAGGCTATACCGCTTTTCTTTATCTTTTGTTAATTGACTCGTGTGCGTTAGAGTAGAGAAAGTAGGTTAAGTCACCACTACACCCTGTGTTAGTCTCATAGGCTAAACCTCCTTTCCCGTTAGAATTAGGAGTAGGTCTAATTTAGAATAGTCATAACTTAAATTAGATTAGACTAACCAAACTAAAATACTGGTAGACTTAGGAATTATGTTCTCACTCTTAGTGATGGACACCCTACTTACCATGAAATTACAATCGATCAGGTCCACTACCCGTTAGAGTGTTGTTAAAGCTTAAGTCGGCAAAATATAAATAGTAAAACTTGGTAAAGGTTTATAACCTATAACGACAGCACATCAAGTTTTTAGCACCGCTGCCGAGGAGTGAAATCATTAATTCTTGTTCTTATTTGTATTTTAGTTTAGCTATAGCATAGCTTAGTTTAGCTTTATTTTTGCATTTGTGTCTTGGTGTTTTTTGTGTTTTCCATTATTCAGCTAGGTCTAGTTCATAATGAATTATGATATTACCATGGAAGAAAATACATAGAGCTTTTAGCACAAAAAGCTGAATACATGGTGAGACGTTATATTTGGGAAGTTGCTACGTACGAAAAAAGACTATTACGAAGCCTTGACTCTTTTCTATATTATGGAGCAATTTTCAGATATCGTCTACAATGAAGAATCTGTCATCATTCAAAAACATTTCTTTCGAATCAGACTGAAGTATTTATAATGCGATGAATCTAACATTAATTTTAGTGTATCGTTTTCTTTGATTCATGAGGACGAGGGAATAATGGTGCGGAATTTGAAAATACTTCTTTTGTTTATAAAAATTGTTCATGTATAGCATTTTAAAACCGGACCAGCAAATGATCATATTGACTTAATAGATGTGGTTACGTTCGGTAGATATCGTTAGTAAACCTACATTAAAGTTGTTACTTGTGAAAAACAAGGAAATTATTCAGTTGTCGTCATACTACAAACTTGATCATAATTTCTAACCTTCAAACGAATTTTATTTAAGCTTTTATGGAATTTCTTGCATTAGGGGTATTTTGGTAATTTTACACTTGTTGAGATTTTTAGGTTTTACACTCTATGTGTCATTCGACATTCCTTTCGACCCGAAGCAGCTTTATAAGGATGGCGTTTATACAAGTATTGCGGAGGCCAATGTACGTTTTTCCTAAACTCTGAAAAATGGTCTCCAAGAGTGTATACGGCGTATTGACATAAATCAATACGGCGTATCCACTGTTCTTAACCTTCGTTGACAAAAGTCAAGATTTTTACCAATACGACGTTTTGAGAAAACTGCATACGGCGTATTTAGTTTGGGTATAAAAACCCCGCAGATATGCCGGATTATTTTTACACACACATATTACTCTCACTCACAACTTTTAAACGCAACAAAATTCTTGGAGATCCAAACCTATTATTTGTGCTTCTATCCTTTCTAAATCATCACTATAAGGTAATGAACTCGAACCAATCCTTGTTTCGATTTCGTTTATGATAAAAATCGGATTAGGGTTCATAGTTTATAAATTAGGATTTCCATTTAAATTGAACTTCTATGTCACCCATTGGCACTAGGTAGTATACTATTTGCAAGCTTTACGATGGATTGATTGGGTAAAAACGAGTAGAAAAGGGAAACCCCCTTTTTGATTTTTAACTACAGAAACGATACAACGTATTCATTAATTTGAATACGGCATATCAATAATTTTTACCCAAATTATAAAACCATACGACGTATCCATTTATTTGTATATGACGTATAGGAAATTTTGAATTAACACTGGCGCTTTAACTCCTTATACGACGTATCGAATCATTCGATACGCAGTATCAGACTGACCTGACCCATACGCCATATTCGTCCATCGCTATATGGTGTATCGCCTCTTTTACAAAATGACTAAACTCTTTCTAAATTGCAGATATGGCTCTCCTAGCACGTGAGGATCGACACCAGTGGCTTCAGTACAGAGCTAAGGGATACATTGAGGACCATGTTCAGGATTTCAAGCATAGACTCGAGACCTTATTTAGTAGGACGGTTAATCAAGTTCATGTGTTGGATTTTGAGGGGGTACCTGTAGGTATGAGGTAGGATTTGGCCGTGAGGATGAGGATGGTATATACTAGTGGTGACGGGCATGATGTGTTTGTGAGCCATGCTTGGAGAAGGTTGTTCATGATCAAGGCACATTTAGTTCGTGAGTTTATGATAAAGTTCTTTAGCACCTATAGGATTGGTGATGATACAGGTTTGGATGTAGAGCATGCCTTATGCTTTTCGCTTGGAGGGGGTAGATGGAGCATGACTTGGAGACGGTTTATCTTAGCCTTAGGTCTACATATAACAGAGGAGATAGCAGAGGTTGGTTTTGGGGCCTATTGGACAGGGAGTTTAAGAGAGATCATCGGGAAGGGCGATTTAGCTGATTATTAGACTAGGATTTCCTTTGATACGGATTTCCTTACTACGGTCCCATCTTATAGGTCTATCTGGGATCCAGTTAGGAGGCTCTACCACATGCTTATTGCAATGAGCATATCTGGTAGGGTTCAGGCACCTAAAAAGGTGACTGCTACTGACCTCTTTTACTTGAGGAGCATGGATGAGGAGACGGCAGTGAACATCCCCTACCTACTAGGGCAGTATTTGTTCAGACACGCCGAGGGTAGGAAGAGCAGGGCCAGGATGTCCGGAGGGCACTTTGTTGGGCAGCTTGCTAGGGACTTTAGTTTGGTTACTGATGAGAGGCTTAGAGGACTATCGGTTATTGCCAGGGAGCCTCGATTGATAGATATGAGCGAGCTCTGTAAGCTCAACATCTGCATGGATATTGGCGATGACTAGGATTGTGTAGCTCCAAGAGCAAAGAGGCAGCCTGCTATTGCGGCCGCTGTCCCAGAGATGGATGAGGGTGCCCCGGATGTTGATGAGGGTGTTCAGGCTGATCCTGCACCAATTCAGGAACCACCACCACCTCCGACTATGTAGAGGACTACCAGATTAGGGAGACTTAAGGATGAGGTGCAGGGACTACGCTAGGATATAGGAGCGTTACGTGGATTGGTCGAGAGATCGATGACCGAGCAGGATACAATTTCCACATGGGTAGTTAGCAGCATCACACAACTCATGGAGGATAGCATGAGACCTTTCTAGGCATTCGATGGTACCTTGCGAGGGAGCTACCCGCAGACATTCATGAGGCACACCCGACAGAGGTTTAACGAGCCCAGCACTTCCACATCTCACCAACAGCACCCAGATCCATGATCATATCTTACTTCATCCCTTTTGTTTTATCTGTACATTTATCATATTTCATGTCATGATGTATTCTAACACTTTGAACGGATACTATTTTTGCTTATATATTATGATGTGATGATTTGATTTGTCTATGTATGATAGAAACAAGACTGGCAGTAAGTTCAACAACCTTGCCCACCACTTATGTCATGGAAACCAAGCATTGCATTCAAGCACGAATGGAACATCGCGAGAGAATGAGAGTAACTACGAGTGTGTGGAAGCTGAAGATAATTCTAACTTAAAGACTTTGCTATAAATAAAAGTTCTTGCCAGGAGACAACCCGAATTGTAATTTTCATTTATTTTATCGAGTCTGTCTTCCCAGTTGATCAATATGGTGTATCCCCTACCAATGGATACGGCGTATCGAACCCAACTGGACGTTATCCAGTCCTTTACTTTTCTGCATTTAAACATTATTGTCGGTTGTCTCAATACAGCGTATGCATACCTAGATACGGCGTATTGGAGGCCTGACTCGTACTCTAATTTTTACAGGTGTTTCTCTATACGGCGTATCCAAGTTTAAGGATACGGCGTATTGGAGGTATGTATAGTATGTTTTTCCTTTATTTTCTAACCATACAAACGCCAAAGTAGGATTGCATTTTGTTTTCTATTTTCAGGACCTTGTTGAAATACAAAAGAAACGTTGTGGTTAAGATCAAAAAGAAAATCTGGAAGTGGCCGAATCAGTTAGAGTCTTGTTAACCTTCAAGACGGCTGTCCAACGCACCTTTGCTCGTAAAAACGCAAAAAGGAAGATCATACCGAGCAAATCTCAGAGGAGTTTCCCATTCTAATTCTTTTATTTTCCGTACTTTAATGTTTAAATACAACGAGGGCATTGTTTAATTCAAGTGGGGGGAGGAGAATTAGAACGCTCACTTGTCCTTATTTTTCACAACAAAATGCTTAAAAATGGTCAAATTTAAAAAATCGAAGCATAATTTTGTGAAATTATTAGTTACATAACCCGCACAAATAACCCTTGATACCATTTGTGAGATATAGCCTACTCCGTTTCCCCTGATTTACCTTAAATTCCACAAAACATGAGTGTGTCGGTGATGTAGTAAACTTTAGAACTTGGCTTGGTATATTTATTCGAGAACACAACGATGAGTACTATGGATTTAGATGGAGTGACATTTATAATTGGTAAATTTCTAGGATTACACCCAAATCGCCTTTCATGGTCGTGATATTAATTAGCCACCTTGGTTAATTAACCCTCGTGAAACCATTTGTTTACTCTCATTTTTAGAGTAAGATACCCCTAGAAAAACCCGTAGAGCCATTCCTTTAGGATTAAACCACAAATGTTTTTAACTACACCTTTACACCTTAGCCTACCCTATTAGATTAAGTTTAATCGAGCTGCTAGTTGCTTTCGTGTAAAGTATTGTATTTTCTATGGTCGAGTGTATTCTCTATCTTTGGTGTGGTCGAGTAATTGCTAATTGCAATGGTAGTTACTATCCATGGTTAGGTTGGGAAATTGCACAATGCAATGGGAATGTAAAGTTTGTAGCTCGTCGATTTTGCTACCCTCACGATTATGGTTATGTCTGAAGAATGAAAAACCTATTGAAGAAATTATCCGAAAGAATTATGATGGTGAAGACGGTGAAATTGTATGAGATTCGTTATTGATGTAAATGTTTATTGTAAAAAAATAAAAAAAAATAAAAAAAAGACAAAAGACAAAAAATAGCAAGTTTGTATAGTATTGTTGTATTAGAGTTGGTACGTAACAAAAACCAACTATGTAAAAATTTGAAAAAAGTGGCAAGAGAAATCGCCACTATTCTTGTATAGTATGTAAAGATTAGATGAATGGGAGTTGACCGTTACGGGAACGCCAACTAAGGGTAGTTTCTGCGTACCTTGATGAAGATAGAGATAAAAGATTGGTTCAAGAGATTGGAAGCGTTGATTGTTCTGTGGAAGAATCGTGAGGCGATCTATCGAATTGTGTCTAAGTCTTGGGGAGGTCGGGAAAGTGTTTAGCAACTTAATTTTATTTAACAACAATTTATTTCCTTCGTTTCTAATGACTAACCTTTAGTTTTATTCAAATAAGACGTGTACGAGACCGCATGTCTACTTCGTGGATTTGGAGGTGTATGCGTTATCAGCTACCTTGTTGGAATACGACTTTAGGAGAAAGTTAGAAGCTCCCTACCCTATATCACTTTTCATAATAACCGTTAGTTTTATTCGAATGAGGCGTGTTCGAGACCGCATGTCTACTTCATAGATTTGGAGGTGTATGCGTTATCAGCTACCTTGTTGGGGGTACGAATTTTGGTGAAAATTGGAAAGTTGATCAACCCTAAGCCTTCAACAAAACCCAATTTACCTTTTAGACTTTTCACTCCTTAGCTTTAGTGGTGGAGATGTGTATCCTTGCCAAGCTTATGATAGAATACTTGTCACGACCGAGCAATTAAGCGAACTACTTAAATGTTACCACATAGATTAGTTGAGTGATTTGAGTGTTTTCATTTTCCTACTTCGTGAGGTGTTTGGTTGTGTACTAGTAATTGAACTAATCATTGCTTTAAAGGAAAAATCCTACACCGGTTAGGATACATTTTCATAAGTCATCTAGAGTCTACTTGATGACAAGTAGGATTCAAGTGGGGGGATATTTGATGACGTCTAAAACATACATCAAATTAGCATCATTTATCCCATATTTCTTATCCCATTTGATATGATTATTGCAAGAATTGTTACTTAATCGCTTAAATTTAGTTTTGCAGTAATTATGGAGCACTTAGTGAAGATTTAGCTCAAAGGCGCGCATTTTGGAACTTAAACGAAGACATTTGAAGATTCTGTCTTTGAAGACCTATACGTCGTATCCATCAAGGAAGATACGACATATCCGTGCCTACACTTTACCAAAATACCACGAAGACCTAAAGGCTTATACGGCGTATCTAGTCATTACTTATACGCTGTATTGAAGATATTTTAATTACGATGAATATTCTAGAAGATATTATACGTGGTCCCTACTCCAAGAAACTCCCCAATACACCGTATTGGAGGAGCCTAATACAGCATATCGACCAAATCCCAGACAGTATATATAGAAAACCTTAAACTCGGTTTTAAGATGTGCTTAACCATATTTTCGAAGCCCTAATCACAAGAGTCGATTTTCAGAAGATCAAGAGCAACAACAAGGTCTAGCATCGTACTTGAATTCGTAGAATACATCTTGTAATCTTTACATACATTAATTACGTTCATTCTTTGGTATCGTTCCTTGGTTTAGTTTACCTTGTTAACTCTTTGGTATTATTTCATATAGGTTTAGTTTACCTTGTTTGATTGTAAGCTTTGTATGTGTTACTATGATTAACGGCTAACACCGTTGGGTGTTAGCCATGATAATGAATACTTAATATTTGGTTTATGACTTGTAAGATTTGCTTAATTTATCATTGGTTATTGATTAGGTTTCTAATGAAAACTTGCTTATGTGTTTAATTGTGTGCACCTTCCATTCAACCAGACCAAGAAAGTGGACCAAGCAGACTTGGATGTCGGGGGAGCGCTCCACGCAGCGTTTTATATATCTAGAATCATAGGATCACAAGTAAATGACCTATCCTTACCTTAGGTTTATGAAAAAGTTGGCCAGCATGTGTCCCTAGGATTATCAAATCAACAATAACGTTCTTATTCCATGGGTATGGACTTGGACATAGTGGACTACTAGTATATAAATCGTCATAAACAGCAATTGGGCAAAGTCCTTATAGGCTAGGGTTTAATAGGAGCACCACTACTTACTCCCTAAGGAGATTATAAACAGTAAAAAGGATACTTTATGCGGACATGTAATATTGTGACAGGATCTTGCGTGTCTAAGTTCTAGGAAGAAGTAACGCCTAGATTTAGGAATGATATGCCACCTCAAAATAAGTGGGTCATTGCACTAAGACAAGTCTACCAACAATAAGCTCCAACATGAGAGTAAGAAATCATGTTGTTAAAGGATGTGTGTGTGTGTATTTGGAAGAGTAAGAATGTTGTACCTTTTGAAGTATACTAGACCTCTATTTATAGGGGCCTAGTACTAGGGTTTCCTAGTATTTCGTAGGGCCAAAGTTAGTCCGCTGAGTAGTCTTGCGGAAGCGGCTTAAGGATACCTTGCGTCCGTCTTAATGTATCCAGGACGTGGCCAGTGTGGTGCTAGGCTTAGCTCCTGCCTGTTATGCTTGTCACTTTCTTAGTTGGGCCTGGACCCATGTGTGTATAGTACAAATTAAGCCCAATAAGCATGCCACTCGTACTATACGTCATCAATAAGTCTAAGTTGTGTGCAACTTAGGTTTACTTATAGATTGGTTAATTTGGTTTGCGTTTTATCAATTATCTCAAATGGTAATAGGGCAATGATTGAACAGGTGAAAGTCACCTACGCATACCAACCCCTAAACCGTCTTAATTATAGATTTTATTTTTTCTTATGACTGTTGTGATCGTAAATATCTTGTTAAGTGCAAGTTAGTCAAAATGTGAAATGTTAAATGTGGTAAAGCATTCACTACTTATGAGATGAAAACATTAATAGGGTTGTAATGAATTTAAAAAAAGGGTTGGGTTTTAAAGCAAAGGTATTTAGAATACTCGAGGGGAAATATACATATTTTAAAATTATTCAGGTAGTAGTTTTACTATCAAAAGGGTAATTAAAGCTTATCAGATTCTTAGAATTATTAGTAGTTTGGTAACTTTACATGCATCTCGATAATCAGTTTTCTTAGAGCAACTTCCTTTTTTTAGTTCCACTAAGCCCTTTCTTGTATTAAAACCTAAAGGGGTAAACAACAAGAGACAACTCACAAGCTATCTGAGATCGTTAATTCGGATTTATTATGGTTAACACGATTTTCTATCATAAGGCTATACCGCTCTTCTTTATCTTTTGTTAATTGACTCGTGTGCATTAGAGTAGAGAAAGTAGGTTAAGTCACCACTACACCCTGTGTTAGTCTCTCAGGCTAAACCCCCTTTCCCGTTAGAATTAGGAGTAGGCCTAACTTAGAATAGGAATAACTTAAATTAGATTAGACTCATCTAACTAAAATACTGGTAGATTTATGAATTATGTTCTCGCTCTCAGTGATTGACACCCTACTTACCATGAAACTACAATTGATCGGGTCCACTGCCCGTTAGAGTGTTGTTAAAGGTTAAGTCGGCAAAATATAAATAGTAAAACTTGGTAAAGTTTTATAACCTACAACGACAGCACATCAAGTTTTTAGCACCGCTGCCGAGGAGTGAAATCATTAATTCTTGTTCTTATTTGTATTTTAGTTTAGCTATAGCATAGCTTAGTTTAGCTTTATTTTTGCATTTGTGTTCTTGGTGCTTTTGTGTTTGCATTCTTCCAGCTAGGTCGTCATGGATGAATATGATCTTACCATGGAAGAATACATAGAGCTTTTAGCCAAAAAAGCTAGAATACATGGTGAGACGTTTAATTGGGAAGCTGCTACGTACAGAAAAAGATATTACGAAGTCCTTGACTCTTTTGTATATTATGAAGCCAATTTTATAGCTATCGTCTACAATGATGCATCGTCATCATCTCAAAACATTTCTTCCGAACCAACTGTAAGTATTTATAATGCGATTAAATCTGACATTAATTTTAGTGTATCGTTTTCTAATTCCAAGGACGAGGAATATGCTGCGGAATTTGAAAATAATTCTTTTGTTTATAAAATTGTTCCTGCAAGCATTTTAAAAACGGAACCGACAAATGATCGTATTGAACTTAATGATGAGGTACGTTCGGAAGATATCGTTAGTAAACCAACAAAAAGCGTTACTTGTGAAAACAAGGAAATTATTCCAGTTGAGTCTACTACAAACTTGAAAACTAATCGCAAAAATGATTGCACACCATTATCGGAAAATATGCTTAATTGGATCATCGAAGTAAATAGTCAGTTAAGTTTCTACGAAGGTATGCCCTTAGATCTCTTAATTAAGAATCTCTATGTAACGCCCCGACCCACAAGGGTAGAAGTATTACAAATATGGTGTGACATCAAAAGCATTCATAATCATAACACAAGCATAAACAGCGGAAGTCTTAATAAATAACCAAAGGATAAGTAAGTCAACATGACTTAAGGTACATAAGTTCTCAAAAGATAGACATATCCAAACGAAATAACAAATGTCTTGAAAGAAACAATTCATATATCAAAACTAAGATCTCTAGGGTAAGTCCACACTCAGCACTCATAATCTGAAAGCAAACCCCAGCTCCTAGCTTAGATACCTGCCGCAGGAAAAGAAAGTGCGGCTGAGCTTACAAAGCCCAGTGAACAGATATATATAATCGAATGCAAAAGATAACAGAAAATCAAAGGATACGATACAAAGTACAAAGGATATCACAATACATGATCAAAGGAATACAAATGTAGGGTAAGACAATTCAAAAGATCAAATTATA
>BQNB010068857.1:0-16869 GCA_026074375.1 Tanacetum coccineum
GGTCTCTCTGATGAATCTCCTGATGATGACTCTGATGTAGTCGGTGGATACAAAGTAGATAATGGAGTAGCACACCAATGACGAAATGCCTCACTACGTCGTGGTGCTCTCCTCGAAGGGTAACCCAATCTAGGTGATACGTCTCTAGTCGAAGATCCAGAATGAGCCTGATCCGGTGCATCCAAACCTAAAGAATGAACTGGCAAAGAATCCAAAGATGAACTAGAAGAAGATGGGTAATGGTCTGACGAATGAGGTGATGCATGCCTTGATGCTAATCTATGAGCAAGAATAGGTCCAACTCTCTTCCTCGCAGTCAACAACTTACACGACCCATTAAGATGGGTGTGGTAAGGTCGACCAAAAGGAATAGCCTCCCCGGGTCGGATAAGAATCATTGGCCGTCGACGAATCCCGAACGGGGCAGTAACAGGAGCAATGGGAAACTCAGGTGATGATGATGGACGTGTTGTTACCCTACTCCTCCAACGAGCAACAGTAGCAACATAAGGGTCCTGTGATGGTGGTCCATTAGAAGAATTAGGAGCCTCAGAAGAATTGGTGCATAAGAATGGTGAAATAGCTGGTAGCGAGGAAATGTGCTCTGGTGAAGACATCTCATCTGGTGAATCAGAATCGGAACCCAAATAGGGAACCAAGCCACACAATCCAGTGGGTGAAGCGACAAGAGTCGTCTCAACCACAGGAGTTGTACATGAAATAACAGGAGCAATAGTAGAAGTCTCTGGAGCAACCACAGAAGTAGAAGGAATAACAGTAGGAATATCACCAAAAAGAATAACTCGAGAGGGCGGTGATCCCACTCTCATTCGAAGAATCAGAAGAAATAGCAATAGCTGAAGTTGCCATGATCTGCACAAGCAAAAGTTTATATAAATCTCCTTTATATGAAACCATGCAAGGCATAAAGAAACGATGAAATGAATGGCAAAGTAAATATGGCAATATATAATAGTCTCAAGTATATATAGAAATCTTATATATATGCATATAGCAAAGATAGACAACACGTAAGCACAGATAGAGGCACATAGGATCACATACTGGTTATAGACCAGACCTAGTAAAACTACCTGGTTCTCTATAACCTTGGCCTTAATTACCAATCTGTCACACCCCTAGACGGGGCCTGGACGGAATACGTGTCCGAGGGCGTGACGTCATAACAATCAGAACACAAAGCAATAAAGAACAACCACTAATCATGGACATTTGAAAAATAGTTATACTCGTTGCATAAAGAAAATAAATTTAATTTTTACAACCAGTCATAAGAGAGTTAAATGTAGCGGAAGCATAATAAAGTTTAAAATAACAACGAGTATGAAAATAGATAAGTCTTGAAATTGGCGAAGTCACATAGCACATAGACTCCATTTAGCATCAAGAATTAAGCCAAGCTAAGCACCTAAGAAAACATGTTTAAAACGTCAACATAATGTTGGTGAATTCATAGGTTTAAGTCAATACAAGAGTGGACCACAAGATTTCAAAAAGCATGCGACTACTATAACAGATACATCATCACATAAAAATATTTATTGTTACGCTAAGCACATGACACCGATGCTAATAAGAACAGGACATATCATATCATGCCACATAGTATTCATGCACTTAACTAGTGTCCCAAACCAAAGATCACCATAACGCACAATCGACATGACATATATCTGTTTGTTCGCAGCTAATTTAGAACCAAATCAGATAGGGGTAATTAGTCCCAATAGATTTATTTATTCCTTCACACTCACTTAACCAATCCAATTGGCCATAGGTGACTAACAGTTCATGATAGTTCGGGCAATAGTGGTTTGCAAGGAAACTTACGCAACACATAAAATTGTAAAACTCACGTTAAGAACTTGTGTCCAATTTTAAAAGCAAACAATGTTTCTCACCTCAAAGTATAAAGAATTTGAAAATAGGTAAAACGTGGGGCTATGAACTCACCTTAAGCAAGTGGTGAATCGATAATCAACGAGGAAGAAATAAAGCTGAAAGGTCCTACACACGACCTAAATAAATGACGCGTCTTAGGTAAACGAAAGATAACCGAAACTTGTACGACACGCTTTCAAGAGAAAAGACATCCATATGTGTTTGCGCTTTAGTTTGTTTAATAAAGTATGACTAAATAAAATTATAGAGTTTTTCGTCAAGTCTTGGCGTTTATCCAAAAATTACTACTTTTAGAAAGTTTCTATTTTAGGAAAGTTTTTAGTTTCAAAACGTTAATAATGTCCCCTATATTTGTTAAGTTTCCATATTTTCAAAATTCGCTAACTATCCATAATCGCTAAACTTCCAAGTCCGATCCGCTAATGTTTTACCAAACTTACTATTTTTTATAACTTTATCGCTTTTCCTAAAAAAACGTTATATGGACTTCTTCAAATGATGCTAATCTAGTATATTTATGTGGTTACTAACTATATGTTCGCTAGAGTTAGAAAAGTCCAAAATGTCCGAAGGTCCGAATACCCTTTTTACTATTCATATCAGCACACTATTCATTGGGTTTTGCCGAAAAATATTTCAAGTTTCATTTGGCTATAACTTGGCCGTTTTAAGTCTGATTTTAAAGTGCGATATGTGAAAAACTATCTATTCGAAACAAGCTCTTCAAAAACTACTTTTACGCCTAATGAAGACATTTTTAGGTCGCTCAAAACCTCAAAACTAATTCGGATCAGCAACATGTCTTTTCATAAATACTCCCAAAAATCCATCCAAACGCCACAATAGTGCTTATTCTAGCCTAATCCCGATCACTACCAAACCAACCAACAAAACCACACTTAATCTAACCTAATCCCTTCATTTCTATTGTTGCAACACACTTTTCAACTCATCTCACCATAACTTATAAAACAACAAACATAATACTTTCATTTTTATAAAAGTTGTCAAGTTACTTTTATCATTTCTTTTTAAAAAGTAACACAAACACATGGACTCTTAAACTTGAAGAATATTCATAAGAATAAAATAAATGAAACAAGATATGACCAAGAAGTACTTACAAGAATGAAGAAACAAGTAGAGAATCACAAGATCTAAACCCAAGATCACTAGATCTATAAAACCCACTTATAAAATTAGAAACCCTAATTTTATAATCTTGAGAAACCCTTGAAAATCAACCAACCAATACTTGGATCTACCTTAGAAACCCTTGGAAATGAACTTAGAATGTTTGGATCTTGAAGAAAATCAAAGAAAATGAAAACCCTAATGTGGGTGTGTGTGCCGTGGGTTAGCAAGAAGAGATGGAGAGAAAAGATTTTTATTGTTGGCTTTGAAATAAGATGATAACCCTAAGTCTTGGTATGGTCTTGTATTTATAGGATGAAATTAGGGTTTTAAGGGTTCGAAGGTGCACATGTGACCAACACACACCAAGAGTGTGTGTGTTGGTGTTTTCGGCCTAGAGTCACCACAAGAGCCAAATGGCTCAAGACTTTGAGTCATGGTTCATCTTATGGATACTTAGTTGGTCAAGATTCAAGTCAACCTCTTACACAATGTAAGAGATCACATGAAAATGTTAAACTAGTGGGTTGTGCATGAGAGTGGCCTTCTTATATGTCACTTTCTCATCTAGCATGCACACATGGTGGGGCTTTCAAAAAAAGATGCCATTTTATTAATTTAGGATGCATGGTGACATGGTTGTGGTTTTAGGGGTCCAATATGACAACCAAAGGGAGGTAAATGAAATTTTTGACATTTCAATGCTTGACGGATGATAACTCGAGTTTACACGAAAAGATTGCGAGTTTTCGGGGTTCCGTTAGGTCAAAAACACGAAAAACGCAATTTAAAAGATAAAACCCTAAAATTAATATCGGAAGTGATTAAAAATCACGAAACACTTAGAAAAGTTAAAATATCTCATATAAGGCCTAAATTTATTAATAACCGATGTCGGGACGCGCCCGATGACGTTTTTCAGATTTACGTGGTTTAACTTCCCGGTAAACTGTCAGATTCAAACGTAACATGAAAAAGTCAAAGATAATAATCAGAAAGGTTTAAAATGTTGACCTGAAACTTACAGGGTGTGACAAAAATCAACTTCAAGGTTTGAATCACAGAATTGCCCAACGGAGAATAAGTTGTGTCTAAGTCCTTCTACGTAGTAAACCCTTGAGATCGTAACATTCCCAATCTGATAATCTCCATATCCCAATATCTTTGCCACGTGATCATTTCCGAATTTGACTGTACCCAAAAATTTATTGACGAAATTGGTGAGCTGAGAGCGATCTCCGGTCATATGCTTGGAGCAGCCGGAGTCCAAATACCAAAAAACAATTTAGACAACCTGCATTCATCAAGAGAGGAAGATGGAACATCAGAAACTATGGATCCCCAAGATTGACTGGGTTCCTTTGTGATAGCAGATATAGATTTAATGATCTTAGATTTGCTAACGGGAACATTAGATGTAGATTTCCTAGGTTTCCTTGAGTAAACCAATGTTACTACAGGTTTAGGTGTATCACTTTCTAGAGCAGTTGGTTTCTTAAGGGGCACTTTAGCAGTTTTGGTAATCCTAGTTAATGGGCACGTATTTCCTACTATAGTGAAGGTCCGACCAGTAGGTCTCTAAGTGTATCCAATATTTGTAAACACTTTTCATGTTGGTTTCCAAACTTTTCTCTTTGAACTTTTCTTAACAGATTTAGATTTAGTACGAGCATTCACATCATTGATAAAATAAAGAACACACAAATCATGATTATCAAAAAGCATGCAACCATTACACTTAACACATAGAAGTTTAGAATTCGCATTAAGCTTGGAATGATGCACATTTTCATTTCCTTTAGGTTCAACAAAACAATTCTTATTTTTCAAACTAGATTTAACTGTCCTAGGGTGGGCTTCTACTTTATTCTTCTGAGTACTACTTGGTGTTCGCTGAATCTTATCTTTCTTTGTATTGCCTGAAGGCTGTGATCCGCTAGCACTAGTAGACGGTTTTACTCCTGTAGAAGACAACATAGGTTTGTTAGAAACTAGGTTTGATGAAGAAGCTATTTTTGTGTTTGTGTTTCCTGAGGATGTGACGGGCTCAGTGAATCTAACTCTTTTGTCCTTGTTCTTTGGGGTCATAGCCACTAATTTATCACTTGAATTGTTGATGCTAGGGCAGGTTTGTTTGATTATTATAAGCAACTCCTGAATTTATTTTGTATACTTACAAGCAGAGTCTAAGGAATTATTTAGAGGATTTTGTGATTTTCCTTGTTCCACTATTTCCCTAAGAATCGCAGCTTGTTCCTGAGTGTGCCTAAGGTAGTCAGAGTGAGCTGTCCTATTGTTCAACAATCTAGGGGCTATGGGTTCCACATCAATTTTAAGCATTTCTGGAGCAATAGGGTGTTTGGTAACAACATTATCAGCTAAATCCTTTCCTTTAAGTTTTCTTAATTCATTCTTAAGAGCTGTAATGACCAAATCTTTTTCCTGAAGACTTACATTTAAATCAGAGATTTCTACAGACTTTTGATTGACTTGACTAACTAAAGCATCACATTGTTCTTTTGATCGAATTCGTGTTGGTTTGATCGAGTCATAAAGTTGCTTATAGGTCTGTTTCAAATGTTCATTCTCAGCAATAAGCTTTGACACCCTATGATCCAATTCAATATTTATCGTTTCAATCTCTTCTATGTCCTTCTTGATCTTATCCTCATTCATATTTCTACTTAGATATTTAATTCTCTCTTTCAACTTTTTTATGACCATGTCTTTCTCTTGCGATTGAGCTTTTCATTTAATTCAAAATATTGATCAAAACTTGGAGTACTTTGATTTAAACAGAGTTGTCTCGTTGAAAAATTTCTTGATTAAGTTGAGTGTCAACTTCTAAAGAGATGCAATGTTTTTCAAGGGTGGTAAAACTTTTGAACAGTTTATCGTAAGTTTCTTTTTCAATGAAATCCTTTTTGTTGAGAAGCTCAGTCTCAAGTTTGAGACACTTTTCACATTCATGCATATTCACATAAGCATTATCCATAGAAGAATTCATAATTATGTTCACTATATCTTTGTTGATGACTTGTTCCAAGAGTCGTTCGTTTTCATTTAAAACTTGATTCATTTTAACTTCAAATGTTTTTTACTCTAAACGATGTTGTTCCACAGCCTGTTCTATTTGATGAAAGACATTTTAGACTTCAGAAAGTTCATCAATCAAATATTAATCAAATGTATTGAAT
This sequence comes from Tanacetum coccineum, assembly GCA_026074375.1. Classification (NCBI taxonomy): domain Eukaryota; kingdom Viridiplantae; phylum Streptophyta; class Magnoliopsida; order Asterales; family Asteraceae; genus Tanacetum; species Tanacetum coccineum. Next base: position 6,255 of record BQNB010068857.1, read on the forward strand.
AAGTCCTTTAGTGCTTTTACAAATGGAATTATTTCAACCCTAAAACAAGCTTTTGTATGTTCAAACCCCCACGAGCCCTTAGTGATAATTGTGGCTGTGGTTCTTTCTTTGACAACCACGTCAAAACCAGCAAGATGGTGTTTAAGTTTCTTCAAACTCGTATTTACCATGCTGACTTTAGGAAGTTCTTTCGGAACCTCAACTTTGGTGGGTCTACAAGAAGGACTAGGATCTGAAGAATTCATAGAATTCTGAGACCAAAAGGCTTGTTTAGTAGATAATTCTATTTGTGAAACAAATAATTTTTCAAAATCTTGAGAAAGTTGATTGAGAACAACATAATCAACTGGTGTGGTATTAACTTTCTTTTCTAAAACCATTGGATCCTGTTGTTTTAACAGCAATTTTGAACAACTCTCGTCAGCAAGCATTAGGGTCTCTTCGAAGTCAGGAATCACAATAGCACTAGTGTTCTTAATGACATTACCATCATAAAGCTTTAGTTCCAACTTCTGAGCTTTCTTCAGATAGAAAGATTTTGAAAACCTAGAGCTTGCTTAGTGGTATGATCATAGAAAAACTGTGGTTTCATCAACATATGAATAGTTTGTGCTGATTGATCTCTTTTATAAACAATATTATCTAGCTGTTTGATCTTATTTTCTAAAGCAATTTCTCTATCAATATTTCTAGATTCTTCTTTCTTAAAATCATTTTTGAGAAGAGTAACTGTTTGCATTAAAGATTCCTTTTCTTTTAAATGTTCAGAAAGAGTTTGTTTAAGACGATCAATCTCGACAGACTGTTCACATGAATTTGAAACGTTATCTTTACTCTTCAAATCAACATTTTAGCCTTCTTTCAAAACTTTAACTTATTCTTTATATTTAAAGTATCATTGACACTTTTATTGTCCAGATTTATCTTGGTGCATTTAATTACTTAGGTTTTCAGTTGTTCAATCATAGATAATATCAGTATATCCTATTGTGTAGATGTGTTAGAATTCTGAACAGCTGCCTGTTGTGATTCTGTCACATACTAAGAATAAGGAATAATATTGCTATCACTGGTAATTTCAGTCTCTGAATGGTTCACAACATTTAACTATTCAGAAGACGGCATCACCTGCACACCTTAATTAATCATATTGTTATTCACATTATCAAGATTGTGTACCTCAGCGAGAGCATCTGAACCATAATGAAATAAATTTGCCATGAGAGCAACTTTGGCAGTGTTGAGTTCATCACAATCAGAGTCATATGCATCTAAATCATCAGTTTGATAAGCAGCATTGTGAGTAATGACAGTCTGTGTGGCTTGACCTTATGCAATTCCTGGATCTGCCAAAAATGCTAGTTCTTCCTCATGTAGAATTTGACCATTTGCTTGAGCTTGTACCAGCAACACTTTATCCTTAAACCAAGAATCATCATGTTTCCTCTTTGGTTTGGTGCACTGTTTAGACATGGGTCCTTCCCCTTTGCAGTTGTAACAAATAACAGTCATTTGTTTCCCATAATTTCTTCCACTTGCTCTTGGAGTGTAGGTCCTAGTGGTACCCGTAGCAAAAGAAATTTGCCTCCCCTAAACTGGTTGTAAAGTTACTCTTCCATCATTAATGGTAGCTTGTTGCCTAGGGTTTGACGAATTCCTTAGCTGGTTGTTGGTAGTAGGATAGTGAGATGTAACGACACCTGATAGAAATGAAATCATATGATTGATGGCATCAATGGGATTGTTACCTTGCTTGAACACTGGAACAGTTAGACCTAAGTCTAGTAGGGGAAATTCAGGTTGTTGTTGTTGTTAGTTAACTGTGGGAGCATATTCCAATTGAGGGATGGATGATGGTGGAGAATAAACATTGTGGTGAATGGATGATTGATAATCATTGGAGGGATAAGTAATTGAAAGATGTGTTGATGATTGATTGTTTGAGTATTGTTGAGACTGATAAGGTGATCCATACTGTAGAGACTGATATAGTGAAACTTATGGTTGAAATTGAGAGTTTTGGTATGAGTTCTGATGAGTTTGATAAGGATACTGGGTCATCTGATGGGTTGCAACCAAAGAAAGCGGATCTGAGTTGCGTTCATGCATTAAACGAACTTCATTTGCATGAAATTCGTGTTGTCCCAATTAAGCATGAAGCTGATCAATATTAGTTGTGTGCAAGTCCCAAGCCAGTTTGACATCTGTTACAAATTTGCTCCACTCAGGAGGAAGAGTATTCAAAAACTTGGTGTTCACTTAAAATTGTTCCAGTTTCACATTGTAGATGTTCATATCATTGAGTAGAGGTGAAAATCTCAAGTAGAAATCACGTAGTGTTTCCACCTTCTTATAAGCAAACTTATCGTATTCATCATATAGTTTACACTTTCGTTCCTGCTTTTTCAATGAAGTTCCTTGCATGAGAAGTTGAATTCCTTCTAAAAGTTCCTTGGCGATTCGATGATTGCTAACAAGTGCATAGACTTGTGGTGGTAATCCTTGGAGAACGATATTTGTTTCTTTGACATCACAATCAGCTTAAATTGTATCTGTAGGAGTCAATTCAGAGTATTTTCTTGGCCTAGTCGCACCATTTTCCTCAATTGTAGGCCAGATGAGTGGACCATTTTCAACAGATTCAAGGATTATTTGTCCATGTTGTCTATTCATCATGTATAGCTCCATTATGCTTTTCCAACAATCGTACATATCCTTTTCCAACATAGGTGGACGATTGCCAGCACCTGAAAGAATTGCTTTGTCAGCAAGAGTCATCATTGAGAAATTTGTATGTTAAAAAGATTACTTGTTTGATCGAACGGTGGTAGAAAGAAATTATGTTTAAGTAAGTTGTCTTTTAAGTGTTTTAATTCTTGAAACTACACGGGGATTTTACAATTCTTGACAAAACTGGGAAAAACAAGTTAATGTTTCACGAGATTTTACAAGTCAAAGAAATAAACTATATAATTTTGAAAATTGAGTAGATCGGTTTCAGCCAAACTTAGGTAGATCGGTTCAAACTAGAATTAGTTAGTTCGGTTTCCACTAAAATTCAGTAGATCGGTTGACACTACACGATAGCGGTTCGGTTAAGACTAGAATTTAGTAGTTCGGTTACCACTAAAATGTAGTAGTTCGGTTCCAACTAAACTTCAGTAGTTCGGTTGACACTACACGACAGTAGTTCGGTTAACACTAGAATTCAGTAGTTCGGTTACCACTAAAATGTAGTAGTTCGGTTCCAACTAAACTTTAGTAGTTCGGTTGACACTACACGACAGTAGTTTGGTTAACACTAGAATTCAGTAGTTCGGTTACTACTAAAATGCAGTAGTTCGGTTCCAACTAAACTTCAATAGTTCGGTTAACACTAAAACTAGTAGTTCGGTTAACACTAAGACGAAACCCAAAACTTTAAAACACAAAAAGACACCTTTTTTATGGATGTTTTGCAAAAATTCTTTTACAACTAGTGTTACTAAACCTATAGGAACAAGAAAAATGGAAAGTTAAGGTCTTTAAGCCGAAAAATTTAAAATCAAGATTTTGTTCTTTATAAAGTTTTTGAACACCAAGAATGACCAAAAGTGATATTTTTTAATGATTCTAGGCACATACACCTATATCCAAGGATATTCGATTAAATTTACCTATGTAAATGATCTTTTAGTGTAAGGAGAAGCTTCGGAACAAAGAAAAAACCAGAAAAAGCTATGATTTTTGCAAGAAAAACACCACGAACCAAAAATAAAACACAAAAAGTAAACCCACCACTCCATGGCTCTTTATACCAATTGAAGACTATCTAATAACATACATGAAGAGGCAAAGAGAGGTGATTTTAATAAGAGAGTGGTTGGATGAACACTTTAGAGAGAGAAAGTAAACATAAGAGAAAAATGCATTAATATGTGAAACAAAATGAACAACCAACACCCTTTCCATAGCATGGAAAGGGTATTTATACTTCCTATGGCCGGTCATGGACATGGCTTACATGGGCTTTCCATGGGCCTTGGGCTAACTAGCCTAGTAAGTTTCCAAAAATAACTAAACAAGCTATCTAATGATATCTATTTAAGGGTAGGAAATGTATTTCTGCCTATTAGTAAGCCTTGTTACAAGATCACTGTAAATGATCTCACCTATGTCAACCTTTGTCCTAATGATGAGACAATAGGCTATCAAGCCACGAGGAATGTTGTTTTTAGCATAGGGGTCTTGTTTAACAGGACTTCATTGGTAGCAATTTTAGCCAGTTCCGCCTTCACAACCTCAGGAGAAGGATGAGACACATAGGTGTCCTCATTGTAATAAAGACCAATGGATTCAGTAAAGGTTTTGAAGTCAAGGGTCAATGGCTTCTTGCCATTCATCACTGAAACTTGATTTTGTACTCTTTAAGAGGACGTGCCTCAGAGTTATCGGCAGGTGGATTTAGGTCATAGGCAATAGCAGTACACTAGAACTCCTTGAGGAAGTTACGGTATTATACTTCAGGTGTTTTTGTAAAATCTTAAGACAGAGGGAAATTCATTAAGAATTTAAAAATTAGTTTGTAGGTTGGGGCACTTTGTGGGTAGTTGAAATTTCCTACAAAGTTATTGCTATGAAAAACCATGGTTTCGACAGTCAAATCACCACATTGAAGGGCATATTCAATTGCCTTTATTGTTGCCATTTTTAAAGTGTTGTTTTCAAAAAGGAATTGTAGAAATATCAAAACCAGATGGTCACAAAGTTAAATCCAACAATGATCGTTGCCATGAGATTTTGATATGTTATCCAGATGGATGGTCACTAAGATGTATATCTTAGATCACTGACACTACCTTGACCAGAAAAAGATTTGAAAACAAGAAGATTTTTACCCAGAAAATCTTGAAGAACACACACCTTTGCTTTGAGAGAAAATTTTTGCAGAGTTTGTTTGCTATTTGAAAAACTTATGTGTGTTACTTCTTTGGTGGGGTATTTATAAGTGAGGTAAAAGGGTTTGGTTATCAAAAATATTTTTTCAGTCTTTAATAAAAATGCTTTTGAAAACATTTGGTTAGCCGCATTAAATGTTACTGCCCACGTCTGTCACTATCCCTACTGTTTTGGCTACTATTTAGTCGTTATATTGTCATGCACTTTTGCAGGCATGACATTGGGATATGAAAAGACATTTTGGGAAGGGATGATGTATGTGGGAGTGAGCATTAAATGCTTAGTGGGATTTGTTGAGTGAAAATGGGAAAGTGTGGCCCATGACTGTTGGATGACAGTTAGATAAGGAATATTTGTTCCTTATTTAATGTGTTCAGTCACCAACCTAGGACATTAAGTAACTAAAGACTTTAGAGCATTTAGTTACTTTATTTTATGTGTCTTTTAGTGTCATAGGAGTCATATTTGGTTCAGGGAGAATGTTTCAGGGAGAGACAAGAATGTACACCATACTGAACATATTTGATCAGGGAGACTGATAAATCAATATTTAGCATACCTAACTCTGCTTTTAGTCTTGTGAAAGTAGGTTCATCCAGGGTTTTGTGAATATATTAGCTAGCTGATATTCAGTAGGGATGAAGTGTAATTCAGTATCTCCTTTTAGGATATGGTCCCTGATGAAATGATATCTTATATCAATATGCTTGGTTCTTGAATGAAGGACTGGATTATTGGATATAGCAATGGCACTTGTGTTGTCACAAAAGATGGGTACCATCTTGTAATGGATGTCATAGTCACTGAGTTGACTTTCCATTCATAGAATGTTTGCACAACACCCAGCAGCAGCAACATATTCAGCCTCAACTGAGGACATAGCCATCGATTGTTGTTTCTTAGCACTCCAACAAACCAGTTTGCCTCCAAGTATTTGGCAGGCGCTTGAGGTGCTTTTTTGTCCATGTTACAACCAGCATAGTCTGAGTCTGAGTATCCTTTAAGATCAAATCCTGAGCACTTTGGATACCACAAACCAAGGGATGGAGTACATTTTAGGTACCTAAAGATTCTTTTAACAGCTATTAGGTGTGATTCTTTTGGACTGGCCTGATATTTTGCACATAGACATGTTGAGAATTAGATATTAGGCCTGGTTGTAGTTAAGTACATCAGTGACCCAATCATTCCTCTATATTGGGTCTCATTTACTTGTTTACCAGCAAGATTAGGCCCTAGATTGTTTGGAGGAACCATTGGTGTCTTCACTGAGGAACTATCAAAAATTTCATATTTCTTTAGTAAGTTCCTTGTTTACTGTTCTTGACAAATAGATATTCCTTTATCATCCTGCTTGATTTGCAGTCCAAAGAAGTAAGTTAGTTATCCCATCATACTCATTTCAAATTTCTTTATCATCAGTTTCTCAAACTGTTTATAAATTTTATAACTTGTTGCGCCAAATATGATTCCATCTACATATACTTGGACAAGGAGTACTTCTCCTTTGGATCTATAGATAAACAATGTGTTATCTATTCTTCTCCTAACAAACTTATTTTGAATAAGGAAGGTAGATAGAGTTTCATACCATGCCTTTGGTGCTTGTTTTAGTCTATAAAGGGCTTTGTCAAGCTTCAAACATAGTTAGGGAACTCACTACTTTCAAAGCCAGGAGGCTGTTTCGCATAAACTTTTTCTTTATTTTTCCATTCAGGAAGGCACTTTTGACATCCATTTGAAAAACTATGAAGTTCATGTAAGTAGCAAAGGCAAGAAAGATCCTGATGGCTTCCATTCTTGCCACTAGTGTAAAGGTTTCATCATAGTCAATTCCTTCTTCCTGACTATAACCTTAAGCAACCAATCTTGCTTTGTTCTTGGTAATAATTCCATGTTCATCTTTCTTGTTCTTAAACACCCATTTGGAGCCTATGGCTATTTTTCTATAAGAGAGTGGAACAAGAGTCCAAACTTTGTTTCTATAGAATTAATTCAGCTCTTTTTGCATAGCATCAACCCATCCTAGATGCTTTAGTGCCTCAGATACCTTTTTAGGTTCTATCTCAGAGAGAAAGTCAGCAAATAGACATTCACTGGATGAGGCAGTTGTAAGCTTGGCAGCTATGCTTCTTGTAAGCATGCATTTACCAAGATCACCAATGATGTTTACAAGTTTAATGTGTTGATCTCTTGATCATCTATCATAAGCAACAGGATATGAACTCATTGAATCATATTTGGTATCTTAAGACTAAGATGCTTCATGGACTAAGAGTTCAGTGATAGGTAATGAGGTTTCAGTATTGTTCCCTAAAGTCTCTTCAGTGAGTTAATGATTGATTTGTTCATCTTGAATATTTTGTTCTTGAGTCCCTTCAGTGTTTATAGGTTCAGGAGAACCTTTAACATCCTCAGTGTGAGGGTTGTCTTGCTTATTGGGAGCAGTTACTTCAGGGACATGATCTTCTTGGGCTAGTTCAGTGAGTGTACGACCATGGGTAATGATGTAGTATGAAAATTCAGAATTGGCTTGATATTTTCTAGATGGGTCATCTTCCTGAGAAAATTCATTAGGAATATCTAGATGAGTCATCAATTCCAATTTCATCTACTGAGGTATTTATGAACCTGATGGCTTCTATACTCTTATCAAATGTAACATGATAAGTTTACTCTATTTGTTGTCTTCTTGTGTTGAAGACTCTAAAGGCTTTAAAGTTGAATGAGTATCATAGAAATTAACCATCATTAGCCTTTGCATCAAATTTCCCTAGATGGTCCTTGTGATTATGAATAAACACAGGACATACAAATACATGAAAGTATCTGATATCAGGGATCCTTTCTTTTAATATCTCATAAAGAGTCTTATCATGTCTTTTGACAATGATTGATTTGTTCTGAGTGTAACAAGAAATTCTGACTGCTTCAGTCCATAAATGCTTAGAGAGTACTAGTTCATTTGGCATGGTTCTAGCAGCTTCAATGAGAGTTCTATTCTTCCTTACAACTACATCATTTTGTTTAGGTGTATAGGGAGAAGAAAAGTTCTGAGAAATTCCTTTCTCATCACAAAAACTCTCAAGTTCAGAGTTTCTAAACTCAATCCCATTATTAGTTCTGATTTATTTGACTTTTACATCAGTTTGGTTTTTAACCATCCTAATAAAAGACATAATCATTTTAGTTACATGACTCTTCTTCTTAAGAAAGTAACCCATGTATACCTTGAGTACTCATCAATAATGACTAGGGTGTATTTCTTATGATTGATGGATATTGGACTGACAGGCCTAAAGAGGTCCATGTGAAGAAGATGCAAGCATTTCCTGATAGAGAAGTGTTGTTTAGTTTTGAAAGAAGCTCTTTTATGCTTTCCCTTTTCACATGATGAGCATGGTTTATCCTTTGAATAAACAAGTGAAATAAGGCCAAGAACTTTGTTTCGCTTAGCAAGTTTATTTATGCTCTTGAAATTGAGATGTGATAGCCTTTTGTGCCATAGACAGTTTACACTTTCTGAGGATTTGGCAAAGAAGCAGACTCCATTTGGAGTCAGTGATGATATCTCAAGGACATATACATCATTTCTTCTTGGGGCTATCAATACAATTTCTTTGTTAGCATTGAAGATTGTTCCTTGCTTATCATCAAATTAAATAATATATTTAGCATCATAGACTTGACTGATGCTAATTAGATTGTATTTTAAACCATTAACAAAGTCTACATTAGTGAAAATAATACCACTACAGTTTATTGAACCATATCCCTCAGTAATACAAGATGAGTTATCACCAAACACTACCTTAGGACCTGGTTGCTCAACATATTTGTGCAGATAACTCTTGACACCAGTCATACTCCTTGAGCATCCACTGTCCAGGTACCAAATGGGCTCCCTGATGTAACTCTACACAAATAATAAGCTTGGTTAGTTTCTCTTGTGAACCCACCTTTTGTAGGCTCTTTGGCTTTAGTAGCCTGAATTTTCTCACTTTTCTTAAAGTGATCAAAATCATTGTGGTCAGTGGTTGAGTGCACACTACTTCCACAAGTAGTGCAATTCACTCCTATGGATGATTCATTAGACTAAGAGGATTCAACAAAAGCTCCTCCTTTGACCTGAATGACACGATTGTGTCTTGAGGTAAAATGGTCATAACTTCTATAGGTCTCATACTTAGGGTAATTTTTTATAATCATCAGGGCGATAGTCGTTGAAGCCACAATGAGTGCATGGTGGGTAAGGCTTTGCCTTGGATTTCAGGATCTGTTTGGAAGGAGATGCATACTGATAAGGCTGTGCCTTGTAGTTTTGACTACTTTTTCAGTGATGTAATGTATATTTCATGATCTGAGGTCCTGTGATCCTCTTTCTTGCATTTCATGCAGTAGAGGATCCTATAACAATCATCAGTTGAATGATTGGTATAATTGCAAAGATCACATTTGAGCTTGGGTTTCTGAAGAGGTTTTGGTCTAACTTGTTTGGATGAATCAGGGTTCTTGCCATTTGGTTTAGAATCTTAACTTTGTTTGGATGAGTTGACTGACTTAGATGGTTTAGGCTGTGAGGACACAGATTTTAGTTCCTAAATCTTTTGAGTTGAGTTAATCTTCTCATCCATTAACATTTGGACTAGTTTTGTTAGTTCATCAATCTTTGACTCTTGGTTATTGGTTTTGACTTCAGTAGGGACTGAAGAAGTGACTATTTCAGTGTCAGAAACAGTTACATGTCCTAAAACATTCTTGTTTGAAGATACTTGAGTTTCAGGCTTTGTGTGTTTCATGGTGCCCAAACCAGATCTCTCCCTTGGAGAGTGATCTTGGTAAGTCAATGTCATTACCTCAGAGCTTGGAGAAGCTCCCTAAAGATTTTTCAGTGTAGGTAGAGGGGTTTAAGGTTCTGAGCCTGATTCTTTGGAAGACTCAGGATCAGCAGATGCCTTAGTGAGTTGAAGACACTCATTGACAACTTTACTTTCAGGGACTAGAATTTTTCTAGTATTAAAGTTTGGAAGTTTGCTATCAGGATTGAGTCTCTCAACTCAATCTTTGGATTTTGGGACTATTTCATGGTCATAATCCAAAGAGGCAGGAATGAAAGGATTTTCTTTAACCTCATTTGAGGAAGATGTTTCAGTAAGTTGTTCACCCTAAGAATTTTCTTATTTTGGTTAGGTATTTGCTCACGGATACATTGACTTACTTTATTAGAGCTATTAACCATTTTTCATTGACCTTTCTTTCTTCCTTAAGTTGATCTTGAAGAGCATGATTTAACTTTGTTAGTTCAGTGTTTTGAATTTGTTTTTTTTGGTAAAGGGTTTCCTCGGTAAATATATTACTCCAAAAAACGATTCAGTACAACGGATGTGGGTGAGTCCTACATCTCAGCCCGTTACATAGGCATAGAAGCGAACATAGCAAGCACAACTACTCCATAGGAGGATACTACTAAGACTAGATTACAATTGTCTCAACAAACATCAAAAAATCTATTTCTTCTTCCTACCACGGACCGTGATATCAAGATCATCACAAATAGACTGCAGATGCTCGGATAAATCATGATTCTCGTACATATCGTCATCATACGGGTCATAATCATCATTATCCAGATAAGAATCCCTCTATTGTTCCACCAAGCTATTAGTACCATAACCTT
>BQNB010068857.1:21651-33697 GCA_026074375.1 Tanacetum coccineum
GTAATAGAAAAACCAATCATAATCTTGTCATATTCAAACATCGATTATCAATTCGTCATTCGATTTTCAATTGCACACCTCGTTGGGACATAACGACCCGGGAAATCAAACTTCTGGATACATATATATTTTATTTTGTGAATTCTTAACCAATCCCTAGCTAAGGGTATTTGGTTGATTGTTTTCCTATAATATATATATAATATTGAACGAATCAATACGGCATATTGAATTTTACTCCTTTGTGGTCTTTAGTGAGTGAAGGCACGGATACGCCGTATCTTCCTTGATGGATACGGCGTATTAGTCTTCAAAATAGTAATCTTAAAAATATCTTCATTTAAGCTCCAGAATCCGCGCCTTTTGCTATCTTTCACCAATTACTCCATAATTACTGCAATTCTCAAATATAAACGATTAAGTAACAATTCTTTGCAATAACTATACAAAATGGGTTCATTACATGGGATAAATGATGCTATAAAATAGACGTTATTTGATGTCATCAAATATCCCTTCACTTCAATCCTACTTGTCCTCAACTAGCCTTTAAAAGTTTATAAAAATGTATCCCTAAGGATATTTTCCATTAAAGCATTTATTTGATCTATTACAAGTACACAACCAAACACCTCATGAAATAGGAAGATGAAATCACTCAAATCACTCAACTAATCTATGTGGTAACATGTAACTAATTCGCTCAATTGCTCGGTCATGACGAGTATTCTATCATAAGCTTGGCAAGGAGACACATCTCCACTACTAAAGCCAAGGAGTAACAAGTTTATAAAGGTAAATATGGTTTTTTGTATGGAAAGGCTTACGGTTGATCATTCTACAATCTTTCACCAGAAGTACCACTCCAACAAGGCAGCTGAAGCACACATACATGGCCGTAATGACGGAATAGACATGCACGCTCGAACAAGTCCTCATTCGCGTAAAACCAGCGGCTAATCATTAGGTAAGAGGGAAGTAAATTGTTGTTAAATAAAAATCAAGAAACAAATAGATTAAGACTAAGATACAAGTTGCTAGACACTTTTTTCCCCGACCGTTACCATGATTTAGACATGACTATTTACAACGTCTTGATCATCGATCAAAAATAACAACCTAAGTTGGCGTTCCTGTAACGGTCAACTTCCCAATCATCCCAAAACTTTACATACTCTACAAGGAAAGTGGCGATATCTTCCACTTCATATAATACTCTACATCGTTGATTTTTTAGACGTATCAACGAATAATCGATCCTTCGTGTAATTCCTTCGGTAATGCTCTTTGCGAAACGATTATCTTCAAACTTTCTTTCTCTTTTTGTATTTTTCCATTTTTTCAATTTTTTTAAAAACTATTCTTCAAATCTTGGTGTAGTTTCACCATCTTCACGATCATAATAATTCCGGATAATTTCTTTGATAGTTCATTCGTTCTTCGGACTCACCAATAATTGTGACGGTAGTAAAATCACATGAGTTTTGACTACTAATATACATTACCATTTGCAATGTGCAAATTTCTAACCGCACCAAGATAGGGAACAATGACACAACGACTCGGGATATACAAATTTACAATTTAAGCTATTGCAACTGTAAATTAAATTAATCTACAGTAGGTTAAGGTTTTGTAAGGGTTTTTTGTAAGATACAAATAGTGGTGTAATTCCTAGGATTGACTCTACAGGTTGTCCTGTAGATCATCGCTCTAAAGATAGAGTGGAAAAATGTTTTAAAATGAGGTTGATAACCGGGTTCTGGTAGTTAGTTAATAAGCAACCATGGATAGGTGATTTATGGGTTGTAATCTTAAAATTTACCAATTTAAACAAGTTACTCCAATTAAATCTATAATACTCATTATTGTGGTCTCGAAAAGTATACCAAGCCAAGTTCTAAATTGTCTACAACATCATCGGGCAACACTCTTATTTTGTGGAATTTTGGGTAAAACTTTGGAAACTGAAAGGCGATCCTCACAATATCTAACAAAGGTTATTGTGTCGCAGGTTATTGTAATAAACATGGAATTTCACAAAAGTATGCTCTGTCTTTTTTTAATTGAGCATATTTTAAGGTTTTTAGTGTGAAAATAGGTCAAGTAAAAACATTCTAAATTTCCACCCCCCCACTTGAATTATACAACGTCCTCGTTGTATAGATAAAACATTAAATACGGGAATTAAAAAGAATTAGAATGAGAAACTCCCCTGATATTTGCTCGGTAGATTCTCCATGTTGAGTTTATTAGCAAGGAATTCGTATGGTTGAACAGCCGCCTTTGAAAGTTTCAAGACGTCCAACACTTTCAAGATCTTCCGGATTGTAAATTTCTCCCCCCAACTATATTCTGTTGATATTTCTTTCTCGATAGGCCTGTGTAAATTCTCAGAAAACAATGATTTCTATCTCCGTAATATTCGTCTGGTTAGACTCAAATAAGTACTAAAAAAACTGTACAGAAGTTGATACGTCCGTATCCATTACCCCAGGATACGCCGTATTTCTTGATACCTGTATACGTTTATTCATTTAATGAATATGTTCGTATTAGACTGTGCTGATAAATATAAAGACTGGATAAGTCCAGATTTGTTAACTTCGATGTTCTATGGTTTGGATACACCGTTATGTTGGACAGTCTGGGAGACAGATTGATACAAAATGAATATTACTTTTCGGGTAGTCTCCGGCAAGCACTTTTGTTTTATAGCGAAGTTTTTAAGTTTGGACTTATCTTCAGCTTCTCTTTCGTTGTATCATCACCCAAATTCAAAACTACTTTTCTTTTCTTCTCATTATATTTCCGTCGTGATACTTTTCAACTTTGTATATTGACTTTTAAACTGATTCCATTTTAATTGATAATTTCCATGGTTCCATATGGATGACAGTTTCACAAATTCGGGCCGTACCACTTTGATTTAAGTTTTCCTGGATGCATCTTAAATCTAGAGTTAAATAATAATACCTTATCTCCTGCTTTGAAATCTTTATCCCCTCGAAGCCTAAAGTCATGCCATCTCTTAGTTCGTTCTTTGTAGATTCGGGTGTTTTCATATGCTTCATCTCTTAGCTTCATTAGTTCATTGAGTTCCATGAAACGGTTTTTTGCAGCAGCTGTGAGATCCATATTGCATTGTTTTAATGCCCAATATGCTTTATGTTCAATCTCCACATGTAGGTGACAAGCTTTTCCATAAACCAATCTAAAAGGGGTGCATCCAGTGGTGTCTTGTAGGCAGTTTTGAATGCCCATAATGCTTCATAAAGCTTTCCTGGCCAATTCTTTAGGTTATACCCAACCGATCTCTCCAGAATATGTTTTATAGCTATATTGGTCACTTTAGTATGTCTGTTGGTTTGAGGATGATAAGCAGTAGATAATTTATAAGTCACTCCGTATTTTTGCAAGGCTTTTTCTAATTGAGAGTTACAAAAAATGCGTCCCCCGATCACTAATCAAAGCTTTAGGAACTCCGAATCTTGCAAATAGCCTTCTCAAAAACCTAATTACAACGTAAGCATCATTTGTAGGAAGAGCTTGAGCTTCCACCTATTTTTAGACGTAATCTACTGCTACTAATATATATTTATTTCCCTTTGAGTTCGGAAAGGGCCCCATAAAGTTTAGTCCCCATATGTCAAATATGTCACATACGTTGAATGTTGTTTTATGACATCTCACTTCTTGATGATATGTTTCTTGATCTCTGACATTCATCGCACCTCATCACATAATCCAGATTCATAGACTTTCCTTCCAGTAATTGACGCACTATGATGTCCCCCAGTTGGTCCAGAATGACAATGTGACAAGATTTCAAGAATTTCACTCCCAGCAACACATCTTCTGATTACATTGTCCGGGCACAACTTAAATGCATACGATTCGTCCCAAAAATAATTCTTAACTTGAGAGAAAAATCTTCTTCTTTTTTCAGGTGTCTAATTTTGAGGTACAATCTTTCCAACAATATAGTTAACATAATTAGCATATCATGGTTCATCGTTATTGAGTTCAGCTTTCAATATCATAAGATGCTCGTCGGGAAATTCATCAGTTATTTCCTCCTCCTTAAAGGTTCCCAAATCTAGGTTCTCAAGTCTTGATAAATAATATGTAGCTAAATTCTCTGCCCCTTTTTTATCCTTAATCTTAATGTCAAATCCTTAGAGAAGTAGAACCCATCTAATAAGCCTTGGTTTCGCGTCCTCTTTGCTGAACAAATACTTCAAGGCAGATTAATCAGTGTAGACTACAGTTTTTGATAAAATAAGATATTGACAAAACTTATCAAAAGAGAAAACAAACTGCGAGAAGTTCTTTTTCGGTGGTGGTATAATGCTCTTGGGCATTATTCAAAGTTTTACTGGCATAATAAATCGGCTTGAATTTTCCATCAATTCGTTGCCCTAAAACAGCTCCAACAACGAAATCACTAGCGTCACACATTAATTCAAATGGTACGTTCCAATCGGGAGATATGATGATAGGCGCGGTGGTTAGTTTTTCTTTCAAAATGTTAAATGCCTTTTTGCAATCATCAGAAAAATCAAACTTTGCGTCTTTCATCAAAATCTAGGTCATTGGTTTAGAGATCATAGAGAAGTCTTTTATGAAACTTCGGTAAAATCCAGCATGCCCCAGAAAACTTCTAACTCCCTATACGTTAGTTGGGTATGGTAATTTACCTATCACGTCGATTTTTGCTCTATCAACTTCAATTCCTGCTCTAGAGATTTTATGTCCTAAAACTATCCCTTCTTTTACCATAAAATGACAGTTTTTTCTAATTTAGCACAAGGTTGGTTTCTTCACATCTAGCAAGCATTCTATCTAAGTTAGCTAGACAGCAATCAAAAGAGTGTCCAAACACTGAGAAGTCGTCCATGAAAACTTCCAAAAATTCTTCCACCATGTCATGAAAGATTGCCGTCATGCATCTTTGAAAAGTGGCAGGAGCATTACATAATCCAAACGGCATTCGTCGGTAAGCGAAATTCCCATAAGGACAAGTCAAGGTAGTCTTTTCTTGATCCTCCGGAGCGATTATTTGGAAGAATCCTAAAACTTCATCATGAAAACAGTAGTCTTCATTCCCACATAAACGCTCTAACATTTGGTCAATGAAAGGAAGAGGAAAATGGTCTTTTCGAGTTGCATCATTAAGTTTACGGTAATCGATGCATACCCTCCATCCAGTAACTATGTGGGAAGGGATTAATTCATTATTATCATTTAAAACTACAGTCATCCCTCCCTTTTTGGGCATAACGTGAATAGGGATAACCCATAAACTGTCTGAAATTGGATAAATTAGCCCAGAATCAAGTAGCTTCACAATTTCGTTTTTCATAACATCTTGGACTTTAGGGTTTAGAAGCCTTTAGGGTTGGATGACTGGTTTGTAGTCATCTTTCATTAGAATCTTGTGTGTACAGTATGACGGACTAATTCCCTTAATCTCCGACATTTTCCAAGCAATTGCTCCTTTTTGTCTCTCCAATACTTGTAGAAGTGAAATTTTCTCTTTTTCGGACAATTCGGATGAGATGATAATGGGAAAGGATTTGTCTCCATGAAGGTATGCGTATTCTAAGTGTTGAGGAAAATTCTTCGGCTCTGGTTTCTTCTCATCGATTTCGTTTGCACTGGCCGAATAAAGGTGTTCGCTTTTAACATCATCACGTTTTGTAGTTCCCTGCGTAACTGGATACGACGTATTAGCAGAGTTGATACGTCGTATCGAGTTTTCTGGATCAGACTCATTATTTTCATTGCTACTGGCAGATTCACAGCATTCTAGGTCTGATTGATCAATTAATTTTTCCAATCCCCTTGATAAAAATGAATCAGGTTCTTTATTTGCCAGCAATTCCTGAGCTTCTTCGTTGATTGTGTCGTCCAAATCATCAATCCCATAACATTCATTGTCTTTAGTGGTTGGTCTTTTAATTGATTGATCTACGTCAAAGATTACTTCATCATCCCCCACTCTTAATGTTATCTTCTTATTGAATACGTCAATCATAGCTCGAGCGGTCGCCAAAAATGGTCTTCCTAAAATTATAGGAACTCTTGAGTCTTCGGACATATCTAGGATGACGAAATCTATAGGAAGGATGAATTTATCTACTTTAATGAGTACGTTTTTGATTATTCATCTCGGATATTGGATCGGCCTATCTGTAAGTTCCAAACTCATTCTAGTAGCCTTTGGTTCTCCCAAACCAAGTTTCTTGTACATCGTGTATGGCATTCAGCTTATGCTAGCTCCTACATCTGCTAATGCATTATTAATGTGTAATTGGCAGATGTCACAAGGAATAGTAAAACTCCCTGGGTCTTTCTCCTTTGATGGAAGCTTGTTTAATAATACTGCAGAGCATCTTTCGTTCATAATGATTTTGCAAGCTTCTTCCAGTCTGGCCTTATTAGTTAGCAAACCTTTCAGAAATTTGGCATACTTTGGCATTTGAGCTAACGCTTCGATGAAAGGAAAATTGATGTGGAGTTGCTTCAAGTTTTCCAAAAACTTCTTCTGTTGAGCCTCTTCTTTTTCTATTCTCAATCTTCTGGGGAAAGGAACTGGTGGTGTTTGTACTTCAATTGATGGTTGAACAACAGGTTTACTAGTTATCTAAGGTTGATCATTAGTGAGGACTTCGTCTGATCCGACTGGCTTTTCAAGTTCTACTACTACAGGTTCTTTTGGTAGCACATTAGTGTCGTTATCATGAACATCTTAAGTCGTAGTTTTTCCACCTCTAGTAGTTACTCCCTTAACATCGCAATCTATCATTAGAATGTTATTAATTACTTTTAATAACTCTTGTACCCAAATCTGAGCTCAATTAGTGAATTATTCCTTTCTTTAAATAAGAGCTCATTGGTAGTTTGGAAGTCATAAATGAATGCCCTCATCACCTCGTGTTCTCGTTTTCCTTCGTCAATGAACTTGTTTAACATCTCTTCCATTGCCAGGCTTCTTTCAGGGTAGTTAAAATGATATGGACGGAGTTTAGATTCTGTTCCTGAAAAGTAAGACATGATGCAAAGTAAAGCTATTCTAGAAAAATAGATTTGTAAAGAAAACAGTCAATACGTCGTATACTCAGGGACTGATACGTCGTATAGCTGATCAGACAGGATACGCTGTATCTATGGACGTAGATACGCCGTATCGATCTATCAGAATAAGAAAACGATTAAAACAAACAATTAAATAAGCAGAAAAATACACTAATTTATATTACACTAATCCTAAGGGTTAGATCTAATCTAATGTTAAAAATCAAAATATCAAATAAAAATCAATATTAATTTTCACTCCCCGGCAGCGGCGCTAAAAACTTGATGTGTCGTTGTGTGGTGTATATTTTATTAATTTAAGTTTTAAATTTATATTTTGCCGACTAAACCAAAAACAACACTTTAACGGGCAGTATACCCGATCGGTAGTAGTTTCGCGGTAAGTAGGGTGTCGAACACTTGAAGCGGGGTTAAATCTATTAATTTAATTAATATCTTGGTTATCTAATCTATGTTAATTCTATTCTATGCTAAACCTATGTCAGTCTAAATCTTAATTCTAACAGGAAAAGAGGGGTTTTCCTCCTGAGAGACTAGCACGGTTTGGTTGGTGACTACAATCAATTCAAGGCACTTTAACCCAGGCGAGCTAATCAACAAAAGATAAAAGAGCGGTCGAGCCAAATATAAGAAAACTGTATTAACCATTATCAATCCGATTAGAAAGTTGGTTTGTTTATTAAGTGCAATGATTTCTTCTCTCGAGGTGGCATATCATTCTTAAGAATTAGGCGCTACATTATCCTAAGACCTAGACACATTAATTATGTCACAATTAAAGCATCCGCATAAAGCATCCTTATTCGCTGATTATAATCTATCTTAGCGATTAAAGCAATGGTGATCTTGTTAAGCCCTAGCTCATAGAGACTTTACCCACTTACCGCTTAATGGTAATTTATACACTAGTAGTCCACTTGTCCAGCTATCCAATGGAAGCAAAACGTTATTTGTTGAATTATCTAGGTTCACCTGCTAGTTAACACGATCAATAAACCATTGACAATATCTAATTAACTAGTTAAGCCCGAAGCGTATCCTAGACACAGACTTAGAAGGACAATATTTGTGATCCTATTATTCTAGATGTATAAATCACTATATGGAGAGCTATCCCAGACTCTAGATTTACTTGGTATGTATCACTAGATCCAATTGAATAATAGGTTACATACAAAAGTGCGTAAACAAATATAAGTTGATAAACATAAACAAGCATTCAACGATAAATCAAGAAATCAAGATAAACAAATACCAAACATTCAGATCTTTATAATAATAGCTAATACCCAAAGGTATTAGCCTTCAAACATCATAATAAATACAAAAGCAATTATTTAGCCAAGGTAAACTAACCGAATTAACGAATGATACCAAAAACTGAACGATTACTAAAGTATATGGAATTACACGTTGTCTCCTATGGAATTGATAACGTTGCTCGACCTTTTCTGCTCTTTTTCTCCTCTGAAAATCGACTTTTATGATTTAGGTATCGAGAATATGATTTAGCACACTTAAAACTCGTTTTTTAGTTTTCTATTTATAAGGTCTGGAAGTCGATTCGATACGGCGTATCCAAGGATTGGATACGGCGTATTGGGGATTTCTTGGAGTAGGGACCACGTTTGATATCTTCTAGAATATTCACATACTATATCTTGAATACGTCGTATTGAGTCTCTCTGGATACGGCGTACTGAATTTTACTCCTTTGTGGTCTTTGGTGAGTGCAGGCACGGATACGTCGTATCTTCCTTGATGGATACGGCGTATTGGTCTTCAGAATAGTAATCTTAAAAATATCTTCATTTAAGCTCCAGAATGCACGCCTTTTGCTATCTTTCACCAATTACTCCATAATTACGGCAATTCTCGAATATAAACGATTAAGTAACAGTTCTTTGCAATAACTATATAAAATGGGTTAATTACATGGGATAAATGATGCTATAAAATAGACGTTATTTGATGTCATCACCAAGACAGCTATGACTCCGAATCCAGAATGGTTCACGTAACCTCCAAGGCCTCCTACTCTTGATCTGAATGGAACAAGCGTCAGGTTTTACTTGATCAACCCGAACAGCCTTGGTTCAATCAAATGGTCTCTGCTACAAAGGATCCTTTAACATTCAACGACCTAATGGCCACTCCGATTGACTTCTCTAAGTATGTGTTGAATCGACGCAAAATTGACAATCTTACTCAAGATATC
This sequence comes from Tanacetum coccineum, assembly GCA_026074375.1. Taxonomy (NCBI): domain Eukaryota; kingdom Viridiplantae; phylum Streptophyta; class Magnoliopsida; order Asterales; family Asteraceae; genus Tanacetum; species Tanacetum coccineum. Next base: position 30,971 of record BQNB010068857.1, read on the forward strand.
TTGTTAGGATCTACCTATAATCAGTTAAAAGGCACATGTTCTAGCAGTATCAAATTATAGTACAACTTCCAAGAGTGTTTCAATGCATTGACAGACAGGCTTGATTGGAATAATCCTGAAGGAGATCGTGACCCCTTTGACCTGTCCAAACCTCTTCCTCTGCAAGGTCACCCAGGTCATCTAACCGTTGCTGCTGATTACTTCTTTAATAATGACCTGGAGTATCTAAAATCTTCTGATCTGAAAAGGACGTATACTACATCGATCACAAAGACCAAAGCAGCTCGGTATAAGATTGAAGGGATTAAAGACATGGTTTCTACGCTTTGGAGTCCTACCAAAGTGAGGTATGACAAAGATGTGTTGAAAGGGATCAAACATTAGGGTGAAGGGCGTAAGCTATGGCACAGATCTCAGCTGAACAAGTTCTCCAAGCATAATGTTTACTCTACTAAGAAAATTCTGGGGGTGAAGAGTGTTAGTGTCAAGAAACTGCATGGATTTGGTCATCTGGAAGAGATTGTGGTGAAAAGAGCAGACCGTCAGTTATACAAGTTTAAAGAAGGTAACTTTGTGGATCTACACCTGAATGACATTGAAGACATGCTGCTTCTTGTTGTTCAACACAAGCTATTCCACCTAACCGACAACGATATCGTTGACTTTATTGTGGCTCTTCGTATGTTCACAAGAAGTCTCGTCATCAAGAAACGTGTCGAGGATTTACACCTTGGTGTAGAGAGTTACCAAAAGAAACCCAACATCGATGCACCTCAACAGACCTTTCCATAAATAGATTTCAAAGAACTCTACTCTCCATCTCACAAACCACCAAGGGTAATCTATAAAGATCTGACCAAATAGAAAAGAGTGATGCGGGCTAATGAGCTGTACAAGTTCTTAGACGGGACACTCAAGAAAGTTTGGGGTGAGCTTCATCATAGAATACGTGATTTTCGTTTGGAATACAATAAGGAGATGCCAAGGAGAAAGTGGACGGCTATTGACAGAAAAAGGTCGAAATTTATGGTCGAGTTGATTGATAAGCAGATGCGTGAAGAAGGATCATTCGAAATCTTAAAAGATTGGTTGGTGCTCGGGAACTCGAGATGGACTACAAACTAATGACGCGCACCACATGATCGTCAGGTCCTATCTCAAAATCTTATCTTGTGAATATTGTGAATATTTAGTATAGACTTATAATAGTAGGCAATATAAATAGTGTTGGAGTACGCATTTTCTAGAATTTTTCTATAAATTCAAATTTTTTTCAAATTAACGTACTCAACACTATATATATACCATCCTCAGAAATTGAGGGGGAGCATTAAAAATGTTCCTAATACGGCTTGTTAATTATTGGACCATTTTTTCCCTGAAACCATTAATATTTTAATTAATTGATATCCAAAATATCAAGAGATTTGACATTTTTGATAAGGGGAGAAAATATGATTAAAATATATGGCTAAAGATGTGATTTTAAGGACTCAAGTACAAGCTTCACTCTTCATGTGCTAAACATTTTTGAATATCGATGCACGTGTTGAGGGGGAGCATTTCAAATAGTTTTAAGGCTGAGAACAATACCAAAAGACTGACCATGTTTGTAATTAATAGGAGTTATAAGGTGGTTAAGATTAGGTATTCGTTCCTATGGTCCAGTCAGAACTAGAGGAATCTACCCAGGTATATTCTATTAGATAGAACAGAAGTCCTTAGGTATGATGAAAAAAGGAGTAAAGTGAGAAAAGGGAAGAATGCAGACTAAGACAGAGCTGACACTGGAACAAACCCAACAAGGTGTAAGTGATGAAGTCTTGGTATGCATTAAAGAGGTTGAAGAATTAAAAAGAAAAGTTAAGATAAAGGGTGAAAAGAAAGAAGCCCTCCTTACACTTAGGCAGAAACCGAGTCAATACATAAACTGTCGAAACACTAAGTTGTTGTCTGGTATTAAAGACAGTCGTCATGGACCCAGTGACGTAATGCACAACCCTCCCCATCCACTCAAGGTTGGAAAGACTCTTGTTTCAAAACTCACGGAGATTACATGCATTTCTATTGACTTTCTCACTCCGAGATTGTTGATATTGAAAAGGTAGCAATCAGCTCCAGCCTTCGAACACTAAAACCAAATGTGCACTATCGAGTCTAGAGCCATAAAAGAGATCATCCATAAATCTCATTAGGACACTAATTCATAATATATTTGTTAAATCATACATTGTGATTATAATACCCCATGTTTTAGGGTTATGTATGTCGTTAATAAATTCACTATTTATTTTTAGTATTGTACGCGTTTGCTTTTAAACCGTAAACGTTAAGTTAAATCGCGTAAGCTAAAAATTATCGTTCAATGTAAACGGGCATCAAACAATTAAATGTTTACATCAAGCAAGTGTTAAAAAATTATTTTGAGGATAATTATTAACTTTGTTCATTGTATTTTTATTGGTTGCGTAAATTAATTACGTTTCACGATAAAATACATTTAGGCATACCCGGAACCACCAAAACTTTTCTACGCAACAAATACCCACTTTTATACCCAATACTTGAAATTCACAAAATAACATCATATATATGTGTATATGGCTGGATTTAAAGAGAAGGATACAATAAAATAAAAATAAAAACTTTGCAACTTGCTATGTACATTCAACAACTAATAAAGACTTAAGACTTCTTCAAGTAAAACCCATACGTTGACCAAAGACT
>BQNB010068858.1:10085-33697 GCA_026074375.1 Tanacetum coccineum
TTTTTCTAAAATATCTCATAAATATCTTTTAAATATCTTCTCAACGGTACTAACTAACTTTCTACTAACGGTACTAACTAACTAACAGTACTAACTATTTTGTATTGTCGGTACTAAGTATAACTGACGGTACTAACTATTTGTACTGTCGGTACTAAGTTTAAGAAAACATTAATCCTAACACTAGATATACCCCCCACATTTATAAATACTTATAAGATATTCTTCTTCTGATCTATATTTCATAAGGACTATCTTATTTTCTTTACGAAGGATCTTATCTAAAATATAAGACAACGATATAATCGCTTTCCCCCACATGCCATGGCTTAAACCAGGACTTAAGAACATGACATTAACCATATCTTCTAAGGCACAGTTCTTTTATTTCAACAATTCTCTTGTTAGATATCTTATCTAAAAGATAAGACAACGATATAAGCGCTTTTCCCCACATGTCATGGCTTAAATCAGGACTTAAAAACATGGCATAAACCATATCTTCTAAGGCACGGTTCTTTTATTTCAACAATTCTCTTGTTAGAGTATCAAGAGCAATAAATTTGTGTCTTATTCTAAGTTTAGCATATAAATTTAGAAATGGAAACACATATTCACCTCTGATATGACTGCAAACCACCTTGTTTTAGATAATAAGCTGATTCTCAACTTATTTATATAGAACAATCTTGTCTATATCCTTACTCTCAGGTAAGTATAAATAGCAATATTTTGTACCACTATCAACAAATATGATGAAGTACTCGCTATTCTCTACCTTAGTAGGTATCAATTCCAAATCATATAAAACCATGTGAATCATATCAAGGGTTTAGTTATTTTATGTTCAACTGACAGAAAAGATAATCTTGTCAATTTGGCTTCAACACAAGTTTTAATTTTGTAGTCCGTGTCAATACAAAAAGTGGGTATGCAATTTAGTTTAATTAGACAACATATTGAGTTAAAATTTAAAACATGTTCGAGTCAGCCATGCCATATATTTAAAGAATCAAATAAGCTGAATTCATACTCATTTTGTTAAAATAACCATTAGAAAATACATTTAGCTTAAACATTACTAAAGGCGTAACTCGTACGGACTCAAATTATGTTATTTGTTAACTCAATTTTTATTTGATTTAAACCCAAAATGAAAGCCAAAATTCATTAAGCAACCATCCGGACATAAGATTCTTACAGAATCTTCGACACGTACAACGTGTTGGTTAACTTAGACTCTTTTACAGATGTGAATCACATCCCCTTTTCCTTGAAATTAGCAGTTGGAGAGTTTCCCAAATTCGTTCTCTCCATTCTCAACTGCATTTAAAGAGTTAATCAAACTCTTATAACCATATACATGACATGATACCGAAGTGCTAATCCAGCATTATCTAAGGTCGGATTCTTTCATGACCTCAGTTTTCATGTCATTCAGAGCATATAACGCATAGTTATGGCACATAAGGTTTCTGAATGCTTCAAAGCATCTACCGTACACGTAACTCGAGTATTAGTCTCCCTTTTAGTAAGTTCGGGAGCAGATCCTTTAGATGTCACTCGTGACATTCTAAATATTTTGTTAATACGAGATCCCATGAGTAGTTTGAAACTAATTTTGGAGCTATTAACAACATGCTTAATCACAAGTGTTTCTTAACAAAGGATTTTAATTCGTCTTTTGTTTAAAACACTAATGTTTTGTAAGATCCGTTATCCAAAACCGTTTTAAAAGAAGTCCTTCAATTAAAACAATTAAACAATATCACCTATTACATAATGTTTTAACAAAAACACATATGTAATATGATGTTGTCAATTTCCATTAAAAGATCTTAATAGATCTATTTTACATGATCTATTTCTATACTGAAACTCAACAAGGTTTCAGTAGATCCATTCATCTAAAGAAACTCAATAAGGTTTCAATAGATCCACTCTTCTAAAGAAACTCAACAAGGTTTCTACAGATATACTTTTAAACTTCAAAATTTCAAGAATTATATCTAGTTAATAATTAAACTCGGCCCGGTTTAAAATAAACTAGACAAGTCAAACAAACATTTCCACTAATTTAGTAAAAATAATATATATAATCTGGTATTTAATAATAATTTGTATAATTATCAATATCTTGTTTGAAATAAACTTTTTTTTATTTTATTGAACATGTTACAGTTATCTAATAAAATAACAACTTGCATTTTATGAGATATGTTTACAGAAACTCTACTTGGTTTCAATGAATCCATTCTAATAATCTAATAAAATAGCAACTTATGTTTTATTAGATTTGTTTAAAAAAACTCCACTTGGTTTAATGAATTTAAATTCGTCATGATTTACAACCATGTCAGTAACTGGCGCACCAATTACATTTACAAGATTCACTAGGGTTACACTCGTGTTACCATAAGTAAACTTGTCAATACAAAACAGTTAAGAACTGTTAAAATAATTTGGTATCTAATAAACTCGACTTGGTTTATTTAAACTTATACCAAATCCGATTCAAAGAAACTCAAATTGGTTTCAATGAATCAAATAAATCAGTTTAATAGAAACTCAATCTTGGATTCAAAATAAACTAATTTGAACGCCTAAAAGATCACACACAAACAATTAAATAAATTGTTATAAATCGGTATCCAACAAATTCAATCTTGATTTCTATAACCTTGTATCGGATCTGCTTCAAAGAAATTCAATCTTGGTTTCAATGAATCAGCTAGATCAGTTTAATAGAAACTCAATCTTGGTTTCAAAATAAACTGATCTGAACAACTGCTTTTAAAAATCGTTATAGATCTGTAATTCCAAATCTGTACATTAAAAATCTGTTTATTAAAACTGATTTCCAAAGAAACTCAACTTGGTTTCGACAGAAAAAAGTTTATAATTATAAAACCTGTTAATAATAATTAATCCGATTTAACAAAAGTTATTTTGATTCTGTTACACAGAATCTGTTTTAAGACTGTTGGGAAACTGTACACTTTTATTAATAAAATCAAATTATAATACAATAAATTAAATTAACAGAAAAAAAATAATAGAAATTAAATAACAGACAGAAAGGGGTAGAAGCAGAAGACAGACACTATATAACGATAAGTAAATAAAAGCAGTAAAAGGTCGTGGAACGAGGCTCGTGTTTAACACGATTCTCTTAAAACAGATTCGCCGTCTGTTTCCCAGGGTACAACGTCCAAAGCTGTTGTACAGCCGGACCTGACAAACTTGCCTGAAAAATCACGGAAGCAGTCGTACATTTCTGATCGAAAGGATTGTTGGAACTTGGTTTCTATGGAGCTGCATATTTAGTTGTGTCTAAAACGAATGAGACTAGGCCTCTATTTATAGTGAAAACTTTGTCTTATTTTCCAAGATAAATAACTGCCCAACTTAAGCAAATCTTTTATTAACAAAAAAAAGATTTGCATATCTTTTAATGACACAAAATATTCTGTACAAACTTATTTGATAAGTTTAAATCTGTAACATTTCACATTTTCAGGTCATTTACGACTTCAATTATTAAATTATTTATTTTTAGGCTTTTGCGCGTTTACTTTTAATTTTTACCGTTAAGCTAAATCGCGTAAACTAAAAATGAGCATTTAACGTAAACGGGCATCAAACAATTAAATATTTACGTCAAGTAAGTGTTATAAAGTTATTAGGATGATAATTTATAACTTTACGCTTTTTATATTTATTGGTTACGTAAAACGTTTACGTAACGCAATAAAACTACACTTTTGCATGCATGGCAAACCATAAACCCACCTACACTTCAACAAATACCCACTAATACCCATAATACTCAAAAACCTCATAAGATCTTGTCATATTCAGCCCCTAGATGAAAATTTATGTATACATACACATGCACATGGAATTAAATCAAACAAACATCCACTAACACTATTAAACTAGTATAACCTTTAACCAATGGATCAAACCACCACTTTTACCCAATTTGTGTCTCCCTTTGTATCCTTATACATGGCTAGAACACAAGAAGGAGAGGAGATCAAGTTCAAGCATGTATGTAAGGTCATATCACTCTCTTACAAGACACAAGACACGTCCCTAACCCTAGCCTTGTACTTAATCATTAAACAAGTATTTTGTCCCTTTTTTTTAGCCCTAAACCGAACACCACCAAGAGACACAAAAAAACCTTGCATGGTTTTGTATAGAAGGTTTTCTAGATCAAGTTTCACTATAAATAGGACTCATAAAGTGAAGTATACACACACTTAACATTTCCAAGCAAGTTTAAACAGTATACATACTTGCCTTGCTATAAATAGAACCTCAAAAGTAGAAGTAAACACACTTATCATTTCTCAAAGCAAAAACAAAACACCAACACTCTCTTGGCTCATACAAGCTCACGGCACACATACACTCCAAAAAATTTCATTGTTTTTGTTTCTCAAGTATTACAAGTGTGCAAGGTTCATTGTTGGTCATATATAAGGTGTCTTGGAAGCTTAGATTGGGTTAAACAAGGGTTTATACAAGGAAGGTTTCCAATTAGGGTTTTTGTGAAATTAGGGTTTTCTATACCTAATTTTCCAATTATGGTTTTCTTGGTTGGGTTTAATCTTGATCGTCATTCATCCTACATTCATCTAAGGTTTACCTAAGACCCTAATCTATTCATTTAGTTCATTTCATGATTTATATAATTTTTATATAGTTAATCATCACCTAGGTTTTCTTATTAAAGATTTATAAGATAAAATCATATGTACACATACACGAATTTATTTTGTGTATGGTTAAGATGATGTTTTAAATATGTTAATATGTTTAAAACAAGGATTTACAAGCAATGGATTGTTTATGTAATTATTTATCAAGTATTGACTATTTATTTAATTATAAGGTTTAGATAATTAAATAAATATGTTGGATTTTATTCCTTGGACAATATGGACATATTATGATATAGAGGACTTATTATATACACAAGATGTGAATTGTATCAATTAGAGGACTTGTGATAATTTATGTAAGTTAATAATACCTAAAACAAGTTTATTTAAAATAAATTACAAACACTATTCGAAGTTACTGTAGCAAACAGTACATGGGGGAAATTATTTTATAATTTTATAAAATAATACATATTATTAGCTTTCTAAATCAATAAGAAACTTGAAAATCCGATAAATAACGAAGGAGTTATGATGTTTACAAGATTTACAATTATAAAAGTATTTTTATAAAAGAAAGTTATAAAAATAATACAATTCGAATTTAAGTTAAATATTTGATATTTTTCTGTAAAAGTAGATTGTATAAGGATTATAAAAAGGTAAGAAACTTGAAAAACCGATGGGTAATGAATTTGTTATGACTTTTTCATGTTTATGTAATAAAATAAACAAAAGTAACTTTATAAAAGTAGTTTTATAAAAACCTGCTACTGTTCACGACAGTGAGCTGATGAAAATTATTTTTGTTAGATAGAGCTTTTAATTACGAAGACGTGGGCGAAAGAATCACTAAAAACCGAATTAAAACGAATGAGATATGATTTTTATACGATTTCAACAATTAATATTTATAAAAAGCATTTTTATAAATATATACATACTGTTACTGTTCACAACAGTAAAAATACACATAATAAATGTAATGGTTGATTAGATTTTTCAAATACGATACCATACCTATAAAGAACGTATTAAACGAAGGTAAAACGAATAAATCACGACATTTTTAATATTACAACAATTAATTATATAAAAGTAGTTTTATATAATTTATTAAATTGATTAAATGTTACTGTTCATCGATAACTTAATATTTACAAATATGATATTTTAATATATCATTCAAATACGAAACCACGGATATAAAGAATATGCAAAACGGAATTGAAACAAAAAAGATATAAGGTTTATAAAACTTTATGCACTATTTTTATACGTGTGCACTATTTTTGTGAAATCAATTAAACTAATTATATAATGTTATTATATAATTATATAAAGGTGATAAAACAATTACTTTTCATAAACGACTAATTGTTGGACAATTTTAACATTTTCACAATACGGATTCATGAACATTTATTTTACAAATACAAATCAAATTGTTTAATTTTATAAATTAAACAAACACTTTTAGGTGATGATGTAACTATATAGAATTATGTATGACATTGGTTATTCAAAGTATTCATATGACCTATGTTTAATTAGGTTGCATTTGGACTTCGCTTGTCGATTCACTCACTTGATTTATTTCATTCACTTCATTTGTTGAGGTGAGTTCATAGCCCCATGTTTTACTATATCAATGATTTACAACTTTTTGGGTGAGAAACATGCTTTGTTTTACAAATTGGACGTAAATGTACATTTTATCATGATTACGTGTTTGCCTAAGTAGCGATAACCCTCTGAGCCCATTATCATGAACTATCAATTACTTTGTGTGAGCGCGAATGTTATAAATAGATCTATTTGGGGTTGACATCCCCATCCGGGTGAGTAGCTCTCACTGGTGTCACGGAGTGAACCAACGGATGTATACCATGTCGGATTCGGATGTTGCGGGTTAGAACATCATCACGGGCAATGTAGGCAATTTATATTGCAATTCATACATGTCGAGCTTCAGTGTCATGAGCTTAGGGAAACGTAATTACATTTGTGATGGGTGCACAGGTTGCATAATCACGGGGAAATCTTACGGTCCTACATTACATTTACATAAACCTATGAATTCACCAACTTTATGTTGATGTTTTAAGCATGTTTTTCTCAGGTCAATGAGGCACGAGGTGCTAAGGATACATTGGGATAGTCTTTTGGGAGTCATGCATTAAAGATTTGGAGTCATTACATGTTGGGATATTGTTATGATCTAAAATCTTTGTTATCAAGTGTTGAACAATTTAAGCCGTTGTGCTTTGTATTAAACAATTTCAATAAATCCAATGTATCGTATTTTAAATGACTCTTTTAGAGGCCGTTCTCATATCTTGTGCTATTGATCTATAATGTAACGCTCCTGGATACTCATATTCCGCTGCGACCCAATTTGGGGGTGTTACAGATTGGTATCAGAACCAAGGTTATAGAGAACCAGGTCAAATGTTTTTACTTAGACTATAACCATTTTCAAACATTGCATCATAAAAAGGGAATTTTATGGGACTTTCATTCATACATCACTTGTTGCATTAGTTGGGTATACTAGATGCTGCATGGTTCTCATACGTGTTATAATATATTAAGTATATTATTATTAGTCTTATATATGTACTAATGTAAACTCTGTTTGAGTGTTACATATACAGTCATGTCATCGGATTCGGCATCATCCGAGGTTACAAATACGTCTATATCATCGCATGGAGACCCGCTAGCTTGGGCTGTGGACTTCTTTAGACTCTAGGAGCCCGACTCACCGGAGGCTGCACCGGCATCACCGGACTATGTGCCTGGCCCTAAGGAGCCAGAGCAGGCACCGCTCTCGCTAGATTACATGCCGGGACCAGAGTACCCCGAGTACTTGGCCCCATCTGATGAGGAGATTCCCATGGAGGATCAGCCTTATGCTGTTGCTGATTCACCTATAGCCTTATCTCCAGGCTACGTTGCTGACTCGGATCCCGAGTAGGATCCTGAGGAGGACTCTTAGGATGGTCCAGTAGACTATCCAGCTGATGGAGGTGACGGCGATGATGATGACTCCTCTGATGATGACGAGGTGGAGGAGGAGGCTTCTAAGGAGGAGGAGGTTGAGGAGGAGGAGGATGAGCATCTGGCTCCGGCCGACTCTGTTGTTGACCATGTCCCCTCTTTTGAGGAGACAGAGCCGTTTGAGACTGATGAGTCTGCACCTACACCTAGATCACCTCAGACTATAATCCCTTTTTCTCAGACACGTCTCCGTAGGGCACGGAAGACTGTCAGACTTGAGCCACCGATGTCACCATCTATGGAGGCACGCATTGCTGAGTTGTGCTATGGCACCTTACACCACCTCTCACCACCACATCTCCACTATCACCTTGGCATTCTCTATTTACCCTGCATTCCCTTATCACCTTACCACCTTCTACCTTCATTCACCTCATTTTACCACCACAGGTACCCACATCATTACCATTACCATCAGCACCACTGCCACCACTACCAGCCTCACTGTTCATACCACCACTAGTCGACCGTAGGGAGGACACTCTCGAGGCCGAGTTACCACCTCGTAAGAGGTTATGTCTGACTGCTCTTACATTAGGTATGAGGTGGGAGAGAGTGCGACTGCGGCTCCTAAGACCGCTGGAGGTCATGGGGTAGATTAAGGCTTTGTCGGCACTCTGGATGCGAAGCCAGACGACAGAGAGCCGTGGCAGTCGGCTATGGGATCAGAGATACTTGGGTAGACCCGAGAGAGACTACGGAGGAGATTGCACAGTGACCACTAAAAGGGGTCAACACTAGGGTGACTGATCTTACTTCAGTACAGGAGCAGGACACCCAGGAGATTTATGCTGTGATTGAGGATACCCAGGATCGACAGACACAGATTCATCAGACAGTTCGAGACAGTGGTCGATGATAGTCGGTACCATTATGATACTGCCGACTCTTGGACAGGAGGTTCAGTCTCCGAGAGGCTTGGGCCAATCTATAGGATTTAGTATCGGCTGTTCCACTTTGAGCTTTAGGTGATACGGACACACGTATGGGTTTCAGGCTCATCGTCTGGTGTACAGGATTCATTGATGCAGCTTGGATGCACAGGTTTCTTCCATCCAGGGACATCTGGCGACGGCCTAGGAGAGATCGAGCACTTAGTTAGGGATCAGGCTCCAGTGCGGATGTCCTGAGGAACACCGGTTAGAAGTCCTAGGTTATTTTCATATTCATAGCTATCATTGTCGACCGGGCTAAGTATTATGGGTTTTCATTCCAGCTAGCTCTGGTTAGTAGAACCTGTATTGTTTTTAATTATTTCTTTGTATCGAAAATTCATGTAAGTTTCCAACTATATATGAGATCTTGTGATATGCTTATGTCGTATCTCAATAATGTGATGTGATATGATCCAGTCATGTTATAGTAATCAATGTGTGATGTGATCTTGTTATATATTGTACCTATGTCCATGTGTGAGTTTATTAAAAACACACGTGCTTAATTTTGTGAGTTAGAAACAGATGCCACCAATAGAATCTGCAAGAACTGCAAGAACCGCAAGAGTTGATGCTGCTGCTACTACGACTGCTCTGCAGCTGCTACCCCATTGACTACTGCTGACCATTGATCAATTGGTCGCTGACTGAGTTTCCGCGGCCCTTGCTAACCATGCCACCTCTCTGAACAGCACGGAATGGTCATGGTGATGGACAGCCATAATTCTGGCACTGGAACCAGAGGATCTCGCGCACTCCGCGTGAGTGTACATACAAAGATTTCCTGAACTGTCATCCACTTAACTTCAAGGGTACTGAAGGGGTAGTTGTGCTATCCCAATGGTTCGAAAGGATAGAATCAGTGTTCCACATAAGCAATTGTGCTTCAGAGAACCAAGTTAAGTTCGCAACTTGCACTTTCATTGGGAATGCCCTCACTTGGTGGAACTCCCACAAGAAGGCGGTTACACAAGAAGTTGCTTATGCCATGGACTGAAGGCCATTGAGGAAGTTGTTGACAGGTCCTAATACTGCTTCATGGGTGAAATCAAAAAGTTGGGAAATCGACTCTGGAACCTAATGTTAAGGGTACTTTATCCTGAGCTACACACTGCGTTTCAAGAGCCTTGCATTAACTGTGTGGGACGTATGTTTCCCGAGGAATCTGCTGAAGTTGAGAAGTATGTGAGTGGACTTCCCGATTTGATCGGGAAAATGAGTATGTATATCAACCTCGAAATGGAAGGGTATCGAGTTTGCCAATGAAAAGATGAACCCAAAAACTCTCACTATCTTCTATAAGGCAAAGCTGAGCTGAAGAGGAGATAAGTTATTGTGGAAAACAATCCGGGATACCTAACAACAAAACAATGAGACAGTAATACTAGGGCGAGCTTACACTGCCGGGAGTGGTGAGAAGAGGGAGTACACGGGATCGTTGCCTCTGTGTACAAAATGCAACTATCACCACAAAGGGCCATGTGCTCCCAGATGTAATAAGTGCAAGAAGATTCGGACATTTGGTCGTGACTGCCGGAGATCTGGTTCAAACAATTAATATAAACAATCGTGGAACTCCGGAACAACTCAAAATGTCGTTACTTGTTGAGTGTGGAGTTTCAGGGGCACTTCAAGAGTGACTGCCCTAGTTTGAAGAATGAAACCGTTGGTATCAAGTGGGGAACAACAATGACACAGACATGGTTTATGTGTGGGCAATTGCGGGAACAGACCAGACTCTAACATGTTTAGGGTGCGTTCCTTCAAACGACCGCTTCTGCTTCTATACTTTTTGATACTAGGTGTCCGATAGAAGTTTGTATCCACTTATAATTTAGCTCCATAATTGATAATCACACCCATATACTAGACCAAAATTTATGATGTTGAATAGCCGAGGGGGAAAATCTAGGGATAAAACCTATCATTCGGGCGTTGAGTTAACTTCTTGAACCATCGTTCTATTAACTTAATGCCCGAAGAACTTGGTAGTCTGACGTCATAATTGGGATGGATTGTTGTAAAGTACCACGCGCTCATGACTGTGCCAAAAGATCATTCTATTCCATGGGAAAAGAAAACCTTAAATTATCCATGGTGATGGAAGCAACCAGTGGAAACGGAACTCGTTGAACATCATTTTATGCCTAAAACTCATAAAATACTTGTTTAAAAGGACCCATGTCTTTTAAGCCAGCCTTACAGCAAGGTGATGAAGGCAGATCGGAGGAGAAGCGTCTTGAGACCGTACCATCGTTCAAGACTTTCCTGAGGTATTCCATGTAGATAATTAACAGCCTTCCACCGAACGACAAGTAAGAAATCTAAATTGACTTTGGTTGCCTGGTGCCTGCACCTGTAGACGAGAGCACGTATCGATTGGCTCCTTCCGAAATGAAAGAATTGTCTGAGCAACTACAAGAACTATCCGACAAGGGCTTTATAAGACCCAGTTCTTCACCTTGGGGAGCTCCAGTCTTATTTGTCAAAAAGAAGGACGGTTCATTTCAGATGTGCATCGACTACCGGGAATTGAATAAACTAACGGTGAAGAATCGTTATCCTCTCCCCAGGATTGACGATTTGTTTGATCAACTACAAGGATCCAGTGTTTATTCGAAGATAGATGAGGTGGGTTATCATCAACTCTCCGAGTTCGGTGTGAACAGATATTCCTACGATGGCATTCTTTTAGGACTCGTGTCATGGTTCCATTTATGAATTCCAAGTGAGGATGCATTTGGTTTGACGATATGCACTGCGGTATCATGGAGACCTCATGAACGATGTGTGCAAACTCATACTTGGATAAGTTTGTAATTGTCTTTATTGACGATATACTAATTTACTCAAAGAACAAAAAGGAACATGGGGAACATCTTAAGGCAATTTTAGAACTGCTTAAGAAGGAGGAACTGTATGCTAAGTTTTCAAAATGTGAATTTTGGATTCCTAAGGTACAATTTCTCGGTCACGTGATTGATCGTCAAGGCATTCACGTGGATCCTGCTGTATGGAACCAAGTGTACGGTGTTCACAGATCATAAGAGTCTACAACACATACTAGACCAAAAGGAGTTGAATATGAGGCAACGTCGCTGGCTAGAGTTGCTCAGTGACTATGATTGTGAGATTCGTTATCACTCGGGGAAGGCCATTGTTGTTGCTGATGCTTTAAGCAGGTTAGAGCGAATTAAACCATTAAGAGTCCGAGCTTTAGTTATGACTATTAGTTTAGATCTTCCCAAACAAATCTTAAATGCTCAGACTGAAGCACAGAAACCAGAGAATCTCAAGAACGAAGATGTAAGAGGTATGATTAAGAAGGATATACCGAAGGAGAAGTTAGAGCCCCGTACCGACGGAACCTTATGCTTAAACGGCAGGAGTTGGTTGCCATGTTATGGTGACTTGAGGACTGTGATCATGCGCGAGTCCTACAAATTAAAATACTCCATCCATCCGGGTTCTGACAAGATGTACCAAGACATGAAGAAGCTATATTGGTGGCCCAATATGAAAGCCAACATCGCCACCTATGTTAGAAAATGTTTAACATATGTCAGGGTCAAGGCCGAACGTCAAATGCCATTGGGTTTGTTGGTACAACCCTAGATACCCTAATGGAAGTGGGATAACATCACAATGGATTTTATCACAAAGCTTCCTAAGTCATCGCAAGGCTATGACACCATTTGGGTGATTGTTGACCGACTTACGAAGTCTGCAATCTTCATACCAATAAGGGAAACTGACCCTATGGAGAAGTTGGCAAGGATGTACCTAAAGGAAGTAGTCACAAGGCATGGAATACCCATCTCGATCATTTGTGATCGTGACCTTAGATTTGCTTCAAATTACTAGAGGTCACTTCAGAAGGCTTTGGGTACAAATTTGGATATGAGTACTGCGTACCATCCACTAACTGATGGATAAAGAGAAAGAACTATCTAAACTCTCAAGGATATGCTACATGCTTGTATGATTGACTTTGGAAATGGTTGGGTTAAACATTTGCCACTAGTTGAGTTTTTTACAACAATAGTTATCACGCTAGCATCAAGGCTACACCGTTTGAAGCACTTTACGGTCGAAAGTGTCATTCACCTGTTTGTTGGGCTGAGATAACTCACCGGTCCCAGAAATAGTCCAAGAGACAACTAAGAAGGGCATTCAGATCAAGCCAAGAATGCAAGCTGCTCATGACCGACAAAAGAGTTACGCCAACTTAAAGCGTAAGCTAATGGATTTTCAAGTTGGGGATAGAGTTATGCTTAAAATTTCACCTTGGAAAAGGGTCGTACGTTTTGGCAAATGGGGAAAGTTGAACCTTATATATGTTGAACCCTTTAAGGTAATGGAAAAGGTTAGATTCATTACTTACAAGCTTGAGTTTCCTCAAGAGTTGAGCAGGGTTCACAATACATTCCATGTATCCAACTTGAAGAAATGTTATTCCGACGAACCATTAGCCGTTCCATTGGAAGGACTGCACATTGATGATAAACTCCAATTTGTGGAAGAGCCCATTGAAATTATGGAATGAGAGATCAAATGATTAAAGCGAAGCCATATACCACTCATTAAGGTTCTTTGGAACTTGAGGAGAGGCCCTGAGTTTACATGGGAACGTGAAGATTCATTCAAAAAGAAATACCCCTATCTTTTCACAAATCAGGCGTCTTTATCCACTACAATGTCTTAAGCTTTGAGGACAAAGTTCTTCTAACGGGTGGAGACTGTAACATTTCGCATTTTCAGGTCATTTACGACTTCATTTATTCCATTATTTATTTTTAGGCTTTTACGCGTTCGCTTTTAATTTCTACCGTTAAGCTAAATCGCGTAAACTAAAAATGATCATTTAACGTAAACGGGCATCAAACAATTAAATGTTTACGTCAAGTAAGTGTTATAAAGTTATTAGGATGATAATTTATAACTCTACGCTTTTTATTTTTATTGGTTACGTAAAACGTTTACGTAACGCAACAAAACTAGACTTTTGCATGCATGGCAAACCATAAACCCACCTACACTTCAACAAATACCCACTAATACCCATATTGCTCAAAAACCTCATAAACTATTGCCAACTTCAGCCCCTAACCAAATTTGATCATACAAACACATATATACACTTCCAAATTAAATAGAAACACTCCACTAACTATTAAACTAATCTATCTTTTACCCATTGTGTTGTAGCCATCAAAGATGCATGTTTTGTCCTCTTTGAATCTATACCACACGACACACACTTTTTTTGTTACAAACATGCATGTTTTATCCCATCCAACATGTTACTTACATATCTAGTTACTATAATAAGCTTTATCCAATGTGTAACACCTAGCTTATTATCCATAGTACCATGGCCTTCCTTTTGTCCCCCTTTGATTACCCACATACGGCAAGGAACAAGGAGCACACAAGAACCAAGCATGCTTAAGCTTTGTCACATCCTTTCTTGTCCTAATTTGTCTACCTAGCATTTGTTTATATTAAACACATTACCTTACTTACCTTATATAAGAAACATATCATTCATACAACCCATTCACTAGAAAATCACAAGTAAACTCTTCCTACAACCCTCAAAACCCACGGTATACATTCCACACACTCATACAATTCATATTTTTGATTTCTAAGGTATTACAAGTGTTCAAGGTTCATTGTTGATCATATATAAGGTGTCTTTGAAGCTTGGTTTGGGTTAAACAAGGGTTTATACAAGGAAGGTGTCAAATTAGGGTTTCCAAGAAAATTAGGGTTTTCTAAACCTAATTTTCTAATTAGGGTTTCTTGGTTGGGTTTGATCTTGTTCATCATTCATCCTATCTTCATTAAGGTCTTCTAAGAACCCTAATCTTTTCATTTTATGATTTATATAATTCTTATATTGTTAATCATCACCTAGGTTTTATTTTTGGAATTTATAAAGTAAAAACATGTATATACATACACGAAATTATTTTTCATGTGATAAAGATGATGTTTACAATATGTCAATATGCTTAAAATAAGGATTTACAAGTAATGGATAGTTTATATAATTATTTGTTAAGTTTTGATTATTTATTTAATTATAAAGTTTATGGAATTAAATAAATATGTTGGACTTATTCCTTGGACAATATGGACTTATTATGATGTAGAGGACTTAATATATACACAAGATGTGTATTATATAAATTAGAGGACTTGTGATAATTTATATAAGTTATTAATACATAAAAACAAGTTATTTAAAGGTTATAAAAACAGTTCGAAGTTACTGTAGCAAACAGTACCTGGGAGAAAATATTTTATTATTTTATAAAATAGTACATGAAATAAGGAATCCAAGCATATAAAGAACTCGCGAAACGGATAAATAACGAAGGAGTTATGATTTTTACAAGATTAAACATTAAAAAGTGTTTTTATAAAATAAACTTTATAAAAACTGTATTTACTCGAAACTGATAAAATTAATTTAATAATTTTCTGTGATAGTACATATTATGAGGTTTATAAATATGTAAAGAACTCGCGAAACGGATAAATAACGAAGGAGATATGAGTTTTACAAGATTAAATACAAAAAGTGTTTTTATAAAAGAAAGTTTATAAAAACAAATGGAATAGTAAACTAAACTGATACTTTTATATTTTTATCTAAAAGTACATATTTTTGGGATTCTAAAAATGTAAGAAACTTGAAAAACCAATGGATAATGAATTTGTTATGATTTTTTCATGTTTAATGTAATAAAATAAACAAAAGTAACTTTATAAAAGTAGTTTTATAAAAACCCGCTACTATTCATGACAGTGAGCTGGTGGAAATTATTTTTGTTGGATAAATCTTTTAATTACGAAGACGTGGGCGAAAGAATCACTAAAAACCAAATTAAAACGAATGAGATATGATTTTTATATGATTTCAACAATTAATATTTATAAAAAAAGCATTTTATAAATATATACACACTGTTACTGTTCACAACAGTAAAAATACACATAATAAATGTAATGGTTGATTATATTTTTCAAATACGAAACCATACATATAAAGAACGTATTAAATGGAAGTAAAACGAATAAATTACGACATTTTTAATATCACAACAATTAATTATATAAAAGTAGTTTTATATAATTTATTAAATGTTACTGTTCATCAGTAACTTAATATTTACAAATATGATATTTTAATATATCATTCAAATACGAAACCACGGATATAAAGAATATGCAAAACGAAATTGAAACGAAAAATATATAAGGTTTATAAAACCGTATGCACTATTTTTATACTTGTGCACTATTTTTGTGAAATCAATTAAACTAATTATATAATGTTATTTTATAATTATCTAAAGGTGATAAAACAATTACTTTTCATAAACGAATAATTGTTGGACAATTTTAACATTTTCACAATACGAATTCATGAATATTTATTTTATAAATGCAAATCAAATTGTTTAATTTTATAAATTAAACAAATACTTTTAGGTGGTGATGTAACTATATAGAATTATGTATGGCATTGGTTATTCAAAGTGCATAGTATTCATACGACCTATGTTTAATTAGGTTGCATTCGTGTAACACCCCCAAAATTGGGTCGCAGCGGAAAGGTAACAATGGGGTGCTACGTCAAAGTACAAAAATCAAGATATAGATATACATTTGAAATCATAGATGTTACGGGTTGAACATCTACATTGGGCACCATCATTCATGTGTATTTGATGTACATACAATGTTTAGCTTCAGGTGTCATGAGCTTAGTGCATTTCGTAATACATTTTTGTGATATTGTATTTGTTACTTTATTACAAGGAAATCTTGCTATCAGCTTTATTCAATTTATAAACCTATAAATTCACCAACATTATTGTTGACAGTTTAAACATGTTTTCTCAGGTCAATAAGGTGCAAGTCATGGATACATTGGATGGTCGTCTTTTGAAGTCATATTATCATAAAGATTTACATGCATTACATTTTGGGATAATGTTATGTTATGAAATCTTTACTTTTCCAAGATAAACAAGTTAAGCCTATGAGCTTTTGTACGAACCATTTATGAAATCCAATGTATCAGATTTTAAACGACTCTTATAAAGGTCGTTCTCTTATCTTGTGATATTGATCTATGAAGTAATACCCTCGGAACATCATATTTCGCTGTGGCCCATTTTAAGGGTGTTACAGTTACCACTCACCTGCTCTGCTTCTAAGCTAGAAGCAGTAGTGGCAGCCATTTTCATACTCTCACCCAATCCTTATGGACAGCCTCATTACCAACCTTTACAGGGGGACCACTAGACTAAGGTATCTTGGTGTCCCGACCTCTGTTGACATGCCTAGATGTTTTTTATTCTTTTTAAACCACTTTTGAAATTACATGTCCTTTCATCTAAGCTTGACTGCATATTGACATAAGTAACCTCCCCTCAAATAATGCTTCAAGGGGTAAGAATTTGCTCAACAGTTGTAACCTTGGCTCTTATGACATCCCAGCAGTACTATCTTTTGCCTGGCAGTACTAATTTTCTCCCTAGCAGTATTAAGAGATATCTAACAGTATTAACTCTGTCTTCAAAAATTATACAACAACATGCCTCTATTCATCACAAACACACTAGAAAAGACTAGATAGACATGTGAGAATTCACAAGGATCCATATTTATGCATAACCCATGAATAAAAGTTAAAAACTGTTATTAAAAAACATTCACTTCCTCTCAAACAGTACTTTAGAGGTGAAGCATTCAAGATCAGGTATTCAATATGCTTAACCTGCAGGTGTTAGTCCATAGCCAAAAATACACAATCCAAAGTATTTTCTTGTTTAGCAGTATTAATTTTGACTAGCAGTTTTAACTAACAGTATTAAGTATAACTGACAGTACTAGTTATACTTAGCAGTACTAATGGATACAACTATCAGTACTAATCCTTTACAAAACTTTACAAAGACATAAAGAGATTTAAACATTAAGGATTAAGCATTCCAATACTTGAGACCAAGTACTGAAACCTTCCAGCATCAAAACCTTTTGTAAGAAGATCTGCAACATTATGTTCAGTATCAATTTTAACCATTTGAATTAACTTTTTAGCATTACAATCTCTTATAAAATGATGTCTAATCTCTATATGTTTTGTTTTAGAATGTTAAACAGGATTTTTAATAATGCAGATAGTACTATTATTATCAATGTGAATCATAGTATTCATGAAATTATACCCATAATCCAGCAGTTGGTTTTGAATCCAGAGTACTTGTCCACAACAACTAGCAGCAGCCACATATTCAGCTTCAGTTGTAGAGGTGGCAACCACAGTTTGCTTCTTGCACTGCCAAGATATCAACCTGTTTCCCAAAAACTGACAACCTCCAGTTGTTGACTTCCTATCTTATGTGGCTCTAGCATAGTCACTATCAGTATAAGCAACTAGTTCAAATGGAGAATCTGTAGAGTACCAAAGGCCTAATGTTGGTTTGCCTTTCAAATATCTAAAAATTCTCTTGACTGCTAAGAGATGAGATGTCTTTGGAGTAACTTAGAATCTGGCACATGCACATACTGCAAACATGATATCTGGTCTAGATGTTGTAAGATACATCAAGGACCCAATCATAGATCTATAGAGATGTACATCAACATCATTAGCATCTCCATCTTTGACTAAAGGCTTTTCCAAATCAACTGGAGTAGAAGCAGACTTCACATCAGTGTAGTTGAATTTCTTCAAAATCTCATCTACATATTTATCCTGGCTGATAAATATTCCATCTTCCTTCTGCTGTACTTGTAATCCTAGAAAGAAAGTAAGTTCTCCTATAGAACTCATCTGAAACTTATCCTTCATAAGCTTCTCAAATCCAGTACACAGTTCCTTGTTTGTAGAGCCAAAGATAATGTCATAAACATAGTCATGTACAAGCAAAATATCTCCTTTTTTATTCTTGATAAACAATGTCTGATTTATTTTCCCTCTTTTAAACCCATTGCCCAACAGATAGTTAGCCAAGGTTTCATACCATGCTCTTGGTGCTTGATGCAACCCATAAAGTGCCTTGACCACCTTGTAAACTTTGTCTGGATTGTCAGGATCTTTAAATCCTGGTGGTTGAGTAACATAAACCTCTTCCTCAATAGTTCCATATAAGAATGCACTCTTCACATCCATTTGATATACCAGAAAACCCATAAAAGAAGCATAGGCTAAAAACAATCTTATTGCCTCAATTCTTGCCACAGGAGCAAAAACTTCTTCATAGTCAATACCTTCTTCTTGTCTATGACCCTATGCAACCAACCTTGCTTTATTCCTAATCACAATCCCCCTTTCATCTTTCTTGTTTCTGAAGACCCATTTTGTTCCAATAACCCTCTTTTCAATAGGCAAATCCACAAGTATCCAAACCTGCTGGAGTTTGAATTGCAGAAGTTCTTCCTGCATTGCTTCCACCCAAGATGAATCAGATAGAGCTTTAGCAATGCTCATGGGTTCAATCTGTGATAAGAAACAAGCATATAAATAAGTATTCAGGGTATCATGTGTTTTCTGTTCATATACATCACTGAGAAACCCTTGTTCAGAAGTAGGTTTTGTCATTCTTCTTGTCTGAACAGATGTCTTCACATCACCAATCACATTTTCAATTGGGTGATCCTTATGAATTCTTGTATTGGGAGTGGTTGGAACTGTATAGGAATTAAGGATGTTCCCCAAATCAACTTCTGGTTCATCTTCATCACTGAAGAACTCAACAGGAGTGGCTTCAAGTGTATGACTAGCTCCCATTTTGAACATATCTTTAGGGCTATCTTGATCATTTGAACTAGCAGTATTAACTGATGGACCAACAGTGTTAAGTTTAAAATGACCAGTATTAACTTCAGGACTGGCAGTATTAACATGTTGTCCAGCAGTATTAACTTCTTTAGGACTGCTATCATCTTCATACTTGTCTTTTTCATCATTCTCATTATCTGGACCATCTTCAATCTGCTTTTGATCATCAGCAGCAGATTTTGGTTCACCATTATCAACATCTTTTGAAAGTGAATTAAAATATGAAATATCTTTCCAAATTGGCATCACAATGCAATCTTGACTGATTTCTTCTGATGTACCTGTATTAAGTTCTCCTTGTGTACCTGCAGATTCATTAATGATTGTACCTACAACAACTGGTACCTAATTCATGGATTGGGTTAGAGAATCAATATCAAACAACCACTTTGGACCATTCCCTTCTATCATAGGCTTATTCTCTAAAAACCCAATATGCAAGTTTTCTTCTACACTCCTGGTTCTTGTGTTGTATACCCTAAAAGCTTTACTACTCAAGGAATATCCAACAAAGAAACTTCCATCACTTTTGCCATCAAACTTGCCTAAATTGTCTAAAGTATTAAGAATGGTAACATGACATCCAAATGGTCTCATAAAGCTTAGAGCTGGTTTAAAACCTATAAAAAGTTCATAAGGTGTCTTGTTATGAGGCTTGACTACTAAGACCCTATTCTGTACATAGCAAGCAGTACTAACTGCTTCAGCCCAAAATGTGGTAGGTAACTTAGAGTCAGTTAACATTGTTCTAGCAGCCTCAATTAGTGTTCTATTCCTCCTCTCAGCTACACCATTTTGCTGAGGAGTCCTGGCTACACTATATTCCTTATTAATACCTTTCTCTTTGCAAAAATCATCCATAACTTTGTTCTTAAACTCTGTTCCATTATCACACCTGGTTTCATCCTTAGTTGCTAAAAAGAAAACCCATGTAAACCTGCTATAATCATCAGTGACTACTAAGCAATACTTCTTATGCATTAAACTACTCATAAAGGTTGGACCAAACAAATCCATATGAAGCATAAACAAAGGCTTAGTAATTGGATTCAGAACTTTGGACTTACAAGAAGCTATGTGTTGCTTCCCTTTAAGACAAGCAACACAGGTTTGGTCATTTTCAAAACATTTTGTAGGCAATCCTCTTACAAGATTATCCTTAACAAGCTTATTTATGTTCTTAAAATTAATATGACCAAGCCTCCTATGCCAGAGCATTGATTCATCTAATGTAGCCTTTGCAACAAGACAAGTTAAACTCTCTTTAGGAACAATGTTCTTCATATCAAAACTGTACATATTATCCTTTCTAGGAATTTTAAGAAGTATCTGATTTTCATCAGGCAACTTAAAATTAGGAGATAAGACAAGACATTCAGTGTCAGTAAAAAGGACATAGTTCTTTTTGTCACACATCTGTGAGACACTAAAAAGATTGAATTTTAACTCATTGACAAAGTATACATCTTCAAAATCAAGACTATCAGTTTTAAGTGTTCCTTTACCAGAAATTCTACCACCATGTGCTCCTCCTCCAAATGTAACATAACCTCCATCAAATTCCTTGAAATCAGAGAGATAAGTTATGTTCCCAGTCATGTGCCTTGAGCATCCACTGTCAACAAATCCTGTGTCATTCTGTTGTGGCTTGCCCTGCACATTAAAATAAGGAAATTAGATTCCTTTGGGGACCCAAGCCATTACTGACTTGGATCTGCCTCGTGCATCAATGTAGTTGTGTCTTTTAAAAGCAAGTGATGCACCATTAGGTTTGGTAGGTCTCCAAACCCAACATGCTGAGGTCTTAACAACATTTACCCCTTTTGCCCTAACAACATTAACTGGTCCTGTATATGACCTAGCAGTATTACCTGCTCTGGGCCTTTCAGTATGATAGTGTCTCATGGCAGTATGCACATATCTTCTAGTTAATGCTGTTTGCTTATAAAAGGGCCTCTGAGCAGTTGATTGTGCTTGTTTAGAAAAATGTGACATTGATTTAACACTATGAACTACAGGTTTGAGGTAAGCAGTATTATCAGCCCTGACAATATTAAGTGGTTTGAGACCAGTTTTCAACAAAACTGCTCTTGGAGTCATATTCCTGTGTACACTAGGGTGTGTGGTTTTGGCATAATAGTCATAATCCACCCTATTGTAATTATTTCTAGATACTATTCTTTTTCTTTAATGGTGATCATAGTTAATTTGCACATGATCAAAACCTCCACAATTAAAACAAGCTTTGTTATACATCACAAAATCTCTTTGTCCATTCTAATTACTTTGATTCCCCCTAGGAGTTTGTGATCTATACATCTCTGCATACCTAACTGGCTTTTTAACTGGTTTTTCATGATTTTTAGGTTTAACAATCTCTACCTTTTTATCAACAGGAAAAACAGTTTCTTTATCAACATTAAGTGAAGACTCAACAAAGCTACTTGTGTCTTTTGATACTTGTTCTTTTACCAAAGACTCATCAGAATTTTCCTTAGAATCATCTGATTTTTTATCACAAACAACATTAGACTCTTGCTCACTAACTTCAGAACCATAAGCTTTGAATTCAGGCTCTTTGAATTCATCAAGACCAGAATAAGACAAATCAAACTTTTTAGGTCTATTATAGATTAAAGGATGAGGTGGAGGAACTGCACTATATCCCAAACCCTTTTTACCTTTGTTAGTTATCTGACTCCCTAACAACTTGTCTAGGTCTTTTGAGGCCTTATCAAATTTCTTAATTTTAAATCAATGCCCTCTTTATCTTGCTTAACTTTTTCAAACTTACTTTTAAGCACATTTATTTTATAGTCTTTGCAAGCTACTTCTCTTTTAAGAACTGCAACTTCTTCACTAAAAAGAACCTCATTCTTTCTATATGCGATAAGTAGTTCTTCTAGAGTTTCTAAACCTTTTTTATATGTAGTTTTTGTAAATTCATTTTGATTAAGCTTAACAATCAAATCATCACATTGTTTCTTAAGAGTTTCATAGTTTTTCAGACAAGTTTTAGAGCAGGTTTTATCAGTTTATACCTCAAAGTTTAAAAACGCCATTAGAGCCATGTTTGTCTGAACCTGTTCTTCTGTCATGTCACTCCAGTCAAAACCTACACCATCTATAGCCAACATTGCCTTTGAAGATGTGTCTTCATTGTTTCCTTGCTTCCTAGTGTTGTCTTGATTTCTGAATTGACCCTCCTTGTTCCTTGGTACTCTACACTCCCTGGTAAAGTGTCTCATCTTATGACAGTTGAAACACTCTACCTTGGATTTATCATACCCAGCAGTATCATTAGCTTTAATGAAAATTTTCTTGCCTGTCCTCTGATGGTACCTCTTTGCCCTCATACTTAGCAAAGAGAGCTGCCACTTCAAATCTATTGCTTCTAGATCATCTTCATGAATTTGCTCTAAGTCTTGCTGTAGGAGATTATGACCATTAGGATTCTCAATCATGAAAGCATACACAACATTATCACTGAAGCTAGCAGTACTAACTTGAGGATTAGCATCATTAACATTAAGGCTAGCAATACTAACTTCATATGCAGGTATAGCAGTATTAACATCATTAGTACTGCTAGTGCTTGGAGCAGTCATAAAGGCCAAGTTTTGAGCACCACTACTTGCACCAACAGATTTCTTTACACTTTGTTCAACAATTTTGAAGTTGTTATACAAATCATCGATGCTCATTGTTTCAGTTTCAGCCTTATTCATCCAGACTACAACATGAGTATTCCACTCAGGAGTCAAGCTGTTCAAAAAATTTGAATTTAAGTCTTCTTGAGCGATGGCCACACCCAAAATTACAAGCCTCTTAAAGATAAAGTCAAGAGACTCTGAGCTTGATGCACTAAACTTTTCATATTGTTGCTTCAAAAGTGTCTTTTGTGTTTTCTTAGTGGCTTCATTACCTCCAAATCATGTTTCAATAGCAGTAAACATTGTTTTAGCATCAGTGTACTGACTGAATATGAGTTGATGTTCATTGGGAAGAGCCATAAGTAGCAAGCTTCTATCCTTTACATCATTCTTCTTGTTGGTATTTTCTTTAGCAGTTACA
>BQNB010068859.1:0-11087 GCA_026074375.1 Tanacetum coccineum
GCTCAACAAATGATCTAAAAACTTTATTTTATGGAGTAAACTTTTTACTCATTGGGCTTTCATACAAGTTGCCTTCAACCCAAATTTAAGATTGCCCTCATCGAATTTTTGAGTCAAATAGGAAAAAGGGCTTTTAAAGCAATTGAGTTCTAAACTATTAAACTGTAGTAGGTTTTTTAACACATATGATACATATTCAACCCAATTTTATGGATCACATCTTATTTCTCAAGGTTTTAATGTTCTTGTTTTCATTCTAAATATCTTCAGCGTATTTTGTGAATAATTTAAAAATGTCTGCTTTAATAAGTTGTCATTTTTTATTAAAAAGTTCTATATTCTTAAATTATTTTCTAGTCTCAAGATAATTTTGTACTTACACTTTTTTTTCTTTTTTTTCGCAAAAAAAAAATCTTTTGCCCCCAATGTGTCGTTTTTCTGGCTCCGCCACTGAACACTGCAAAGCATTCTAAACTTTTTGTATGATGAAATCCGAAAAGACAAGCTAGAGTTAATAGATTAGACAAATAAACATGTATCAGCTACATTGTGAAATAAAAAAAGATAATATTTATCAGGAAGTATGACCGCTTGGAAAGCTCTTATAACCATCCCTAATAAGACTATCTTTACCAGTGCAAATAACGTTGCCCAGTGATCATAATTCTGCAACAGTATAGCAAGAAAGAAAACCATAATAAGAAATTTAAATATGCTAGAATCCATTTACTGCTAACTTCTAAATTCCGTAAATAGAATCTGAAAATTGAATATGCTTGACTCTACATACTACTTTTTGCAGCATTTTATCCATATTATGTAAAAAATCAAGTTTTGGACAATTTGTAAGTGATTTGCGGAACATCAAGTGTTTCAAAATAGAGTTTTCGAATTGGATGGCTAACTTTTATAAGGTCCTTAAGAGTTGGACGACCTTGACCACATCCTAGTAAAACCCTTACAGATACCTTAGATAATTTTTACCTTAAGGGAATTTGGTGTGCATGGGTATTTGCTCCAACTTGGTTGTTGCTTGAATTCATACCAGACCATGTAAAACTGAATACGATGTAGAAGGGAAAGTCCAATATACAGAATAGATACGTTTGTGAAAATACTTTTTGATGAATAAAGAATGATGAATAGGTTTTTAAAGATAAGAATGAATTATATTAGGGTTTTGGTAAAAGTATATGATACGTATAAATCCTAAAATTATAGATGAAGGCCATTTAATATTTTTAGTTGAATATCTATAAGGGAATGAAATTGCAAATCACAAATTGTTGGTTGCTCCAATGGTTAAGCATCTTGTTTTTGGACGAACAGACCCAATTCAAACCTTGCCATGGACAATATTTTTATTTTTAAACCATTTCCGAAATTTATTGCCTTGTGTGTGACAAGTCATCATTGAGGTGGCATCCAGTCACTAAATCATATTTATACACTCATAATTAGCCCCATATATAAGTTATAGATATATAAAGTACATAATAAAGTTGATAAACAAACTAAGGCATTGGGTTAATCTTATAACAATAATACTTGGGCTATAACCAAGTATAATTGGCTAATTCACCCTCGCAGTGGTAGACTTTCGGACATTCAAATTATAGCGAAAATTTTGAAACAATGCAGTAAGGAGACCCTTAGTAAAAATATCAAATCCGTTTGTGATGTAAGATATACAACATATATAAAACGGAGCAAACATAATCACCAATAACGGATCTATATAGTCATATGATTAATTGTATAATTAACAAGTAATTTTTTATGTCATGTAGCGTGATTGGTTGATCAAACGGAGACTATCACAATAACCCAAATCACTAATGATTCCCACGAAATCCCTAGTAACCAAGAGCATGTTACCTCTATGTGTATCCACACTACACGTCCTAGTATACCACCCGATGCTAGCCTAAACCAGTAACTCTTCAAGGGACCTTTTTCTACACTAGAAGAAGGCACAAGATCAAAAACCAATACCCTATGTGGTATCCTAGGGGTCGGTCGAATCAAGGGACAAGGGGGGGAATCTTTTATGATATGTTAATTATCTTAAAAGACATCACTAAATTAATTCTCTTTAAGCTAATCACCATTTGCACTTAAGTCCCTACACTTTATCCTCCTCCTCTTTGAACCCCTTTGGTCAATGTGAATGGACTAGCCAAATGGGCTAGCCATTTGCTTGAGTCCAATGCTAATTTACGAAGTCTAACTTAGAAATTAATGACCCGTTTACTTGATCCCGAGTCACCTAGGTAATATATATGTAGAACCGTAGGGGTGAATATGGTTATATTGACTTCTTCAAAGTTTTTAAAATTTCAAGTCGCAAATAACCAAGTGGTGTGATGATCTACTTAGCAAAGAAACAATAAGTAGATGGAGAGAGAGAGAGAGAGAGAAAGAGAGAGAGAGAGAGAGAGAGAGAGAGAGAGAGAGAGAGAGAGAGAGAGAGAGACCATGATATATATTGGTTCGGGATGGGGGGTTTAGACCATTCGTACGTCCAATTGCGATTCCACGAAACCTATATTATTACTCTAGTATAATCCTTATGGTGGACTATAAACAATATTACAATCTAGCTCCACTGATATGCACTAAGATCGACACTCACAAAGAAGAGCTACTCCCTATGGTATTCCACCCTCGGAATCCACTAGTAAGACCTCGTGATTCGAATTAACCTCTAGGATCACTTAGATCAACTAGGACCACTAAGAACTTCCCTTTAGAAGCTTACCAAACCCCAACTAGATCCCCAATGATCTAGGCTTGATCAATAAGATACAAGATTTCTCTTACAATAAATTGAATAAAAAGTTGATTGTTTGAATCAAGTTCTAACCTAACCTAGAGACTCGATTCTAGAAGAAAAGGTATGAGAAAGAAGACCCTCGACTTATAACACATAAGTGTGGATTAGGTACTTGTGTGTCTTTCTTGCGGAGATGTGTTCTTCAATAGAATGATAGATGAGAAGATTAAGAACACAAGAGGTGTTAGACTTAGAGGGTAGGAGAAGAGAAATAGAGAAAAAGAAAGAATGGCAAGAGGCGAGGAATACAAAGGCTGCCAAATTATCGAAGTATTTTCTTTGGGATTTTAGCGTTTTAAATACCCGCACTTGTTAAACCCTTAATTGTACTTTACACTATGACCTTTCAATCATTCTTACACGCAAGGTCAAACAACTCAAATAGCCATTTGATAAAAGCGTTTGTGAAGTGTTTAAAAGAGATTTAGGGGTCGTTTGTCTGACATCAAAGAGATAGAAAAGAACTATCGGATAAGGGTATATTTGGTATTCCTCTAAAGTAAATGGTATCTGTCACACCCAACTCGAGACGTGACAGAAGGATTGATCGTCATAACACAAGGTAAACAATATAGAGAAAATTAAAATGCATTACCTTAAAAGTGTCACAACATCCTTCGACAACAAGCAATAATTGTGTCGTGAAATATAGGATCACAACATATAAAAGATCTGATTTCAAATCCACCCAATATGGGGTTACATAAGTCTAAGATAAATCCAAATCGAAATAGAAACAAGATCCTAAAAATAAAATCTTCCAGCATAGATCCCCACGGGATTTCCTTAAGTCAACTAAAGCATCCTATCCTGAATTACTGCTCAATCGCTTTACCTAAAAATGATACTTAAAAGGGTCAACATAAAGTTGGTGAGCTCGTAGGTTTAGAATATAAACCCAGTTGTTGTGCCAAGATTTAAGTAGTGGACAGTTATGCCAATATGAAAGCAGAATGCATGCAATAGAATTTACATCGCTCAACACATAAAAATTAGATCATCAACACATCATACCAGGGTATCCCAGCCCAAATCACCATAGAATCTCATGAGCGCTAATAGACTTCCAAACCTATCGTCTACCAGCTGGAGCTACACGGTTGGGTAAATTGCCCTAGCATAGATGTTCATAGGTATATACCTAGAACTAATGCACCAATTGTCTTCATGACATTCACATAGCAATCAAAGGCACATAACATTATCCAAAATGAAAGTATAAGTTTTGCACAGATAAAAATAGTATGAAATAAGTTTGAAGTATCATTTCCCCCAACGGAAAAGATTTAAAAAGTGGGGCTACAAGAACTCACCTTAAGCAAGATGATAAGCTACACACAAAAATGGTCAACAGAAGAATGCAACGGCGTCCATACACCACCTAATCCAATTAATGACCGATTTAGAAATATGATTCTAAGGGTAAACTTAGGATTGATGCATAAGAGTCCTAGATGTGCGTTGTGCAGTTGTTTTAGCATTATTTGGTTGTGTGATGGTTGTTAAATAAGACTTTAAAATATATCCCAAGTAGTTACGAAAGTTTACTATATATTTTGCACTCACACTGACTAAACATAGTCAAAAGAAATGAATAAAAGAATAGAAGTTTTTAGGGGAAGATAAATAATAATAAGTCGTTATTTAAATAAGTTTCGACAGTTTCCTCGGTAATCCTTAAGTTAACTCGATTTAGTGTTTAAGTACGAACATTAAGATGTTTTGAATGTACAAAATGGATGATAAGAATTTTATATTTTATAAATTTATAAAATATATTTTTCGTCTTTTAGTCGGTTTATCAAAATAAAATATTTTATTATTTCATTTTATCGGATTTTGAAAAAGTAGTGTTTTTATGAAATAATTCGAAGTTTAGTATTTTTATAAAATTTTGACATGACCCGTTTGTTTATAAAACGTTTTTCCAAGGTTATAAACCTTATTTTCCAACACTTGTCTAAAATTTCCCAATTTTCGCCAAAAGACCAAAATCAACGTTTTCGCAAAGTTTTGTCAAACTACTTCTTCCAAATGACTATTTAAGCTATCCGAGCACATACAAGTTCAATTCGGTCCAAATCCGATTTTAAAACGCTTAAGTTACTAGTTTTTCTCTTATTGGGCCTTAAGGCCCAATAGAAATCCAATTTGATATCGTTTAGTTCTTAACCTCATTTTAGTCCGACAAATCAATTTGAATACGTATAAGCCGTATGAAAAGTCCCGCAATTAAGCCGAAGCTTATTGGGCTTCCATTATGAGCCGCGGTCTATCATGGCCTAAATAAGCTTTTCCGAAAATATTCCAAGTCCATAATCAAACCACGCTTATCCAACACGCAAATAAGTATTTTTAATAACCAAATACGTGAACCAATAAGCTATGTAAAATAAGCCAAACCTTAAAAAACCCACAATAAGCCGTGGCTTATTGGGCTTATTGGGCCGTAGGTGACAATAAGCCCAAAAACACATTTATTGATTTTTAAATAAGCTAAATAAGCTACTAGATATTTTAGTTCCTAAAATAAGCAATCAAAATAAGTTATTAAAATTATGACAAGAATTGGTAATGACCAAAATCGCTTTTCTGGGTCCTTAGTCAAAACCGAATGTATATAAGTTCATAAATAAGTCGAATAAGCTTATTTTTATTGGATTTAAAAACACTTTTACATGAACTTAGAATATTCACACGACTAGTTCTATAGTTATTTTGAATAGCTTTTAGTTTTGGACATTTACAGACGTGTCAGAACGCGTTGTTGACATTTTAAGCCGTTTTTGGGAAAGTCTCCCGGGATTTGATCAAATATGAATATAATTATCTAAATTAGGATAATCAAAGAGAATGATAGCACCAATGATATCATAAAATAATAACTGATAACCGTAAAAACGGTAACTGATCTTGGCGAAATAAAAATTAAAGTCAAAGGACTTAAATAGAATATTACAAGACAATAGAATCTGCAAGGGTTACAGTATAGTTTGAAACTAACCATGGTTTAAGAAGTGAGTTAGGGTAGAAGGGAATATTCTAAGAATATTCTAAACTTGGTAAGAAAGTGTGGATGTTATGGGAAGAGAATTAAAATTTGAATTTGAAATTAAATTTCCACATGTGTGAAATAGAAGGGAGGATGAGAATGAGTTGTATGTGATTTGGCTTGGATGTGATGTTGATGTGATGAAAAGGAGCCTCTTGTTTGAGATTTAAAATTCAATTTTGAATTTGAATTACACATGTGAGATAAAGATGAGGAAGTGATGAGGTAAGTTGAATTGGTGAGTTTACATGATTAAGGGTTATGATAGAAAAGTGTGTGCGTGTGTGTATTTTGAATTTTAAACATGAGAAGGTATGTGAGTGAGGAGGTGAAGTGTATAGGAGAAGCTTTGAGTGTGTGTGTGTGAAATTTAAATTTGATTGTGTGAGGAAGATGATGAATATGAGATATGTGGTAGAGAATGTTTTGATGTAATAGGTAGGAGCCTATGTTGGAATGCTGGGGGACAACAAGTATATAAGGTACAATGGTGTAAGGGAATGTGAGTTATCCCATGTGGGTATTATTTGAGGAAGGTTTATATGAAGAAGGTTTAAGCTTGGATATGATGTTGGTGATGATGAAGAGAGTAATCAAAGGATTGATTATAGTTTAATAATCATATTGCCATAAGAGAGAAAAGAGTGGGTACATGTGATTATGAGTTGTTTTAAGAAAGGAATGTTTAAAGTGTGTGGAAGGTATAATCATTTTGTTGGGTAAGAAGGGTTTGTCAAATAATTAAAGAGTGTGGAAGTGGGAAGTGATATAGAAGTGTGGTATTGAGGAATCCTAGAAGAATATGTGAGTTTGTAAAACATTTTTTATGTGTGAGAAGTGACAAAATCCAAAGCATAATCAACTTCCAAATACCACAAACTTAATTAGCCATTTAGACTTTAATCCATGATAATCAACAATGGATGTGATCACTAATCATCTTGATGCAAACAAGCTAAGTGCTTTGCATCTCAAGTAAAGCATATCCCATAACAGGAAAGGATGTGTTTAAGCAAAGTGACCTTTGACTTAGTTTGACCAATAAGGGAGTAAATCATGTTACGTGATTAGGATCAACGTAAATCAGGATTAAGGTCAAATGAATACTTTTGTTTGATGGTATATTGAAAGTATGTTCATACTAGGTTTAGAAAGAAGTTTTGGCCTTGGCTAGATGCATTTGATATGAAATTTAAGTTGGCGTTTTGTTGAAAAACAGGAGGATTCATTTTTGCTCCTCTCTAAGTCTAAACCTCATTTGGAGTGTTCCCAAATGCTCAAATATCATATACATACATTTACTGAAGTTTCCACATGTGTCAGGTAAGAGGAAAACCGACTTTGCAAAATCCATAAAAACGGACTTCGCGAGTGGCGCGCCGACGCGTGCCTAGCGCGCTAGTTTCACAAATATGTTTTCCAGATTTTGGCTATCATTTGTTATTTTACATTTTGCGAACGTTTATTTGTCATCGTTAAAACATAAAGGAGATCCTAGTAAATGTTGCACCAACAATCTCCCCCTTTTTGATGATGACAAATAAATTTCGAAAGCAAATAAAATTACAAACATAGCCAAGATGAATATCGTCGTTGATGTAGCTTGCGTCTTGATTTTGGCCTTGTAATTTGGTAAAGATTGAACATTGTCTTCACCCAATGAGCATGATGTAGCTTTTTCTACTCCTGTGTAAGCTATAACTCTTTGCTTCCGTAAGTGCTAGCTATGCTAGCCTTCTCCCCGATCCGTAAGGTTCTTGCTCTTTACTTTCCTTCTCCCCCTTTTCTTAAATCAAAACGCCAGGATCTTGATCATACATTTAGAAGGTTGATATATTTGTAGAGGTAGAGAGTAGATATCTTGACACGTGCTCCCCTTATATCGTTTCTCCCCCTTGTTTCAAGGTGGGGATCCATAGGTAAATAACATTACATTCGAGGTGTTCTTGGCTACAACTAGCAACAAGCAAACACAAAACAACACAAGCAACAAGCATATACACATGTTCAAGTCTAACATGGGTTAGTTTACCATTTGGAAACTTAAGAACATGGATTAGTATATTTATGAATCCAATTACCTTTGTTGAACATAGTAGAGGTAATAAACACACAAACAAAACACATATTATCAAATCATACATAGGTTTCACATAAGTTCAATACTTAGAGTTACAACCATATTGAATATTCCTCAAGCATCTT
Organism: Tanacetum coccineum; assembly: GCA_026074375.1. Classification (NCBI taxonomy): domain Eukaryota; kingdom Viridiplantae; phylum Streptophyta; class Magnoliopsida; order Asterales; family Asteraceae; genus Tanacetum; species Tanacetum coccineum. The sequence goes on from BQNB010068859.1 coordinate 8,094, forward strand.
TTTCTTTAAAGTTATCCTTAGATCCTTCCTTGCCTATGTCGTTCTCAAAAACACAACTCATGTTGGTGGCAATGGCTAGCAAGAGTTTTATTACATCATTGATTGACATGAACATTGCCCTATTTTCCTCTTTATGATCCTTGATTGAATTGATCATGTCAATTATGTTTTCACAGAAAATAGAGTAACCACGCTCAATGCGATTTAGGCTTAAGGGATTCCTTATCTTTTCCTAAATTTATCTTCCCCGATCTCATTTAGAAGAGAGGAAGAACACTTAGTGTTATCAATTCTAGTCCTAATTTCTTCACTAGGTGTTTGAGGAATAATCATATTATCACCATCAGCTTCTTCGTCATTGAGATACATTTACACATTTTTTGGATGTGAGTCAGCACTTGTGGTATCAAAGATTTGATTATCAAGCACATTGTTCGGAGACCCCAATGGGTTGTCGTGAGGCACCATTCTTTTGCCTTCTTCTTCTTTCCAATCTCTTTTCCTTAAAATATTGAGTTATTTAGATGTGTGTGTTTTAAACCTTTGAAGTTCAATGATGATTATGTTGTTTAAGTTTATTGGATAAGCACATTATATTTTAGATATTAGATCTATTCTATGACACAAGTAAACTTACTATTCTTGATTGGAGGTTGTGCTTAGTTGATGTTTAGTTGAGATTGGATGATTAAGTTAAACAAGCTAGTTCCTTCAATTGTACATGCATGCACCAATATTTGTCTAGCCATGCATGATGCTTCCATTGTAGTTGGTTGTGTAGAGATCCTTAATCATCATTTTAGATTTTCAGAATTTGATACCTTTATTTTCATTGTGTTACAAGAAAAATATTTAGGATCTCAGATGAGTGGTTCCAAGTTATCAAACCTATTTCGATGTGTATTTTAATCCTTCTTGAATATTTTACACATATTGGAGACATAATCCATTATATAATGGCTAAGTGTTGCTGGGTATAATATCTCAGAATTATGACTGATGTGTTATGTCAACATTGATAATCTTTAGCTACCATAGTGTATGGTGAGTTAATTCCACAGTTCTCGAACGAGAAGACTATATTATCATGTTTATTCTTTGTGTATTTTAGTATGTTATGCAATACCATACCAAATTCAATTTCAAAAGAATTCTATTTAACTACATAAGTAGTTTGTATGTTTGCATAAAGTTCTTTTCTTTTCTTCTCTACCCTAATACACATAGTATGCAATCAACACATAAAATAAACAAGTTGACACAAATACAACGTCTTCATCACAAGGGTGAGTTGCGCTCCAAGGTAATTTTGTCAATGAATTTGTCTATTCAATCTTTCATGCCTATCATGGGGAATAGAGCATGCAATGTTGTGAGTAAGTCGATTTCACACATTTAAAATTTGTGAGGCGATGATTACTACAATATTGACAAGATGTAGATCAAATTTATTGTTCGTAGTGTCGGTAACCCAAAAACCACCTTCACTTCACCATTGATACAAGAAATATAGATAAGAGAAAAGGAAGAATTTTAGAGAGAAGTTAGAGAGAGAAAATAAAGAGAGAAAAATGAATGGTTGATTAACTTGCAAAGATTACAAATGGGACCAACACCCTCTCCATCCTTTAGAGAGGGGTATTTATAGTTAAAACCAAAAGGCTTTCATGCCTTGGTGTTTCTACGGGCCGGGCTTGGGATTACTTGGGCTTTCGCCCGATACACATGACTGATTAGATTACATAAAGAGCCCGTTTACCCGTCTAGCCTATTACAACGTATAATTAATTAATGACCGAGACCTAATATAATTAATAAACGACTCAATATTTTAAGGCTAACAGTAACTCCCCCGGATGTCCTTGCCACTCATTCTGCATGGGTCAAGGCTCAAAAGGAAATTGCTGGTCTAGTGCTTATGACCATGGACCCAGATATCCAAAAGAATCTGGAGCACCTTGGTGCATATGAAATGCTAAAGGAACTGAAAACGTTGTATGTGCAACAGGCAGATTAGGAACTTCTTTAGACCATGCGAGAATTCCACGCGTGTAAACAAGAAGAAGGGCAGTATGTAAGCTCTTATGTTCTCAAAATGAAGAGCTATATAGACAACTTGGAGCGTCTCGGTCATGCCATGACTCAAAACCTTTCTGTCAACCTTATCTTGGTCTCACTAAGAAAGGAATATGATGGTTTTGTGCAAAATTGTAACATGCATAGCATGGGGAAGACCGTGACTGAGTTGCATGCTATACTGAAGCTACATGAGCAAACTCTTCCTCCAAAAGAAGTTGCACCTGCTCTTCATGCTATAAAGGAAGAATCTAGAAAAAACAAAAGAAAAAACCGCATAAGGCTGATAAGGGGAATCAAGGGAAAGCAAAGCAAAGATGAGCTATGCACCTGTGCCAACACCAACTTTTGATCCAAGAATCCTCCAATACCCAAGAAGGATAATCCAGCGAAGGACGTGATCTGCCACCAATGTGGTAAAGTAGGTTATTGGAGAAGGAATTGTCCCGTTTATCTCGCTGAGTTGATGAAAAGGAAGAAGCTATCTCAAGGAGCTAGCACTTCAGGTATTTTCACCATAGAACTCTGCTCTTTCCCTAGGTCATATTTGTATAACTACTCAGGGTCTCAGGGCAAGTAGGAAACTGAAGCCATGAGCTTTAAGTCTGTACGTGGGCGATGGTCATCGTGCAACAGTTGAAGCTATTGGAGAATTTTACTTGTGTATACCTAGTGGACTTGTTTTAATTTTACACAATTGTCATTATGCTCCATCTATTACTAGAGGAATCATTTTAGTTTCACGTTTGTACAAGGATGGTTTTGTTAACCGCTTTGAGAATGATAATTCAATTTCTGTTTCTAGAAATAATGTGATTTATTTTAATGCTGTCCTATGGGATGATATTTATAAAATTGTTTTGTCTTCTTCCAATACAAATGATAGTTCTATGTATGTTGTTAGCAATAAAAGAGCCA
>BQNB010068859.1:11186-33696 GCA_026074375.1 Tanacetum coccineum
ATGCATACAGTATAACATTCAGATGCAGGATTAGTGGTGTACACACCACTTTTAATGGTGTGCATATCATCTCACGAGTGTAAAAAGTTAATATACCGTTTTGACATGTGAATAATTTGTGGTTGTGTGTGTTTTAGAGAGAGCGAGGTGTGAGGTGAGTTGTGGTGGGTTCTTTATGCAAAAGACACGTACACTTTTTCTTTTTACCTAAAGGGCGTCGTTTTTAAACACCAAAAATGACTGTGTTGACGTCGTTGAAGTTATTTATCTCATTATTCATCAACGCGATGATGATAATTTTCTGCGTATATATTTTTTCGGAGTTATCGTGGTTAAAATTGTTTAGAATCTGCTTATGTGGACAATGATAGGATGTGATGATATAATTTACAAAAATGTTAATTCCTCTACAAAAAACATCCTACTAATCTTCCTACAAACAGAATCCTGACAAATAACAGAATTGACGATTTAGATTTAGAGAGATAATAAGTGAAAAAAAATATATTATAATGATTGTGTGTGTAGGATGATAAGTATGATGATTTTGTAAGAGACTTTTGCAATACTTTATAATTTAAGTGTCTCTGAATGGGTTCGAGCAAAGTTAAGACTATCATTATCTTGGCAGGGCAAGTGACTAAGTTTGCACCCATGATGGATTTATCCTCTTTGTTCAGTTGTTGACAAATTTAAGCCTTTTTTTTTTGCTGGAATCTTTTTCTTTGGGTGTTTTTGATTTTTTTACTTATTGTTGTGTATAAGAGTATCTTCAATGTTGACACTAAAGTTTTGCTTTATTATAGTGCAAAGAAAGCATCTTTCTAAATCTTGCACTAAATTAACACTAAACATTTTCTTAATGAGCTTGTTTAAGTTTTTTTTTTCAACGTAATTTTCTTTCATAATATGAAATCAACTAATATTCTAATATTATGTAGTATAATAATAATACAATAACTTGCATAACGATAAAAAGATAATATATTCCATACAAGCACACTAATAAGAAATAGTCTTGTACGTCAACTATTATTTGTATTTTCAAAGTTATGTTAGATATATATACTACATTAATCCTTTCTTAAAAATATAAGAATGTTGAATGTTGAAACTATTTTAGAAATTTCTTAATAATTTCGGTTGGAAAAATAAAATAATTGTGATTGTTGAATAATTTCGGCCGGAAAGGAAACAATGGTGATTGTTGAATAATTTCGGCTGGAAAAAAGGTATTGATTGTCATATACACACTTTTAAATTTGAAGTTCAAATTAAAAAACCTTAATGCCTAGATAAACAACCCATGAAACTTTGATTCATATCATAATTGCATTCGCATAGCAGAAGAAGAAGAAGACAAGAGACGAAACTCGAAAATGAAAGAAACGTTGATGATGATTTTGAGGTTTGTTTTGTTTACACACAGTAAAAATCTATCTTCTCTTTTCTCTCTCTAACAAAAATTGTCCCCTCCAACCCGCCCCTTAGAACACCACTCCGAACGTCACCACCACTGACCTAAACCACCACTCTGCCGAGAGCTGCACCACCACTTAACCGTTACCACCAAGAACAACACCCATCAAAAAGGTTTTTTTATGTTTTGATGTGTTTTTTGGGGTTTACAATAGATCTATGACTTTTAATTAAGCTTTTAAAGTTTTCTTTTATAGATCTGTATATTTTATTTGTGTATCTTGGTTTTTGATAAGATTTATAACGTTTTATTTTGTTACAGCCGCCGCGTTCGGGTCACCGAAAAAATTGTCGATGTCGCTTAGTTGCCAAAAATGCGGTCGCTGCCGTCGCTGGGTTGCTGAAAAAACAGTGTCAACGTAAAAGCGGTGTCCGGAAAAGTTGTCATCATTTGTATGTTCTATTTTAAAAGTTAGTATTTGTTAAAAAAATTATTAAGTTTTGTTATGAAGTTTGTTAAATATGGACCTATAGATTTTATTAGTAGATATAAGTTAAAAAACTTGCTACAGTAGCCACCACCGCCACCAATGTCTCGTAGGAAAGTTGTTGCTGCAGCCGCAGTATCGTCGGAGGGTTTGTTGTTATAAAACTGTATTTTTACATGGTAAATGGGTACTTTTATTTATAATTTTTCTAATTTTGTTTAAATATTCTGATTAGTATCGTTGTAATTTTATTATAGATATGGGTAGATATTGTTTTAATTATTGTAATTTTATTTGAATATGTTGATTTAATTGTTTGTTCTTTTATTGTTTATGATAATTCATGACCTAAATTATAGTAAGATGATGCAAAATAAAAGGTCTACCCATGCAAATAGTGGATAATAAAGTTGAAGATTATGAATGCTCATTGATTAGGAGGTAAATTTTTAAACAACCGCCCTCTAACCCCATGGCCATAAAATAGGTGGAATATCCCTTAACTAGCCTCCCACCCCTACTGAAGATTATGAACTGATCATTGATTAGGAGTTAATTTATGATTGTAACGGCGTTATATGAATATAAAGATAAAAAAAATCTCAAAATGAAGATTTGAAAGGCGTTGAAATCGAGCCTAAAATAAATGAAGATTTAACATTAAACCTTTCTAAAAATATTACTATGGAGCTTTTAGATTTTGAATGCAGGATGCTTATAAAGACACTATAAAATCGAAGTTTTTTAACACTAAATATTAAAAAAACTGGCATTTCAAAAATAATTACGAAAAAATGGTAGGTTTCAACTACATATCTCTTTTAATTTTCATTTCAAGCGTGTAAATTCCAATAACTTGCATAGTTTTTTGATACATCTTAAGAATTTTTGCTTGAGCTGAATATCACATGTTACAACCGTTTGCAATTATATTTTGATATTTTCACGTTCTATTTTGAATGTTACACGAAACACTTACCACAATATCGCATATTGTTAATTATCTGCCGCTAGGAATTTTCGCCGCTCTGCGCGGGTACTCGTCTAGTTTATGTTTAAGGGTATGTTTGGCGACACGTAGCAGTAGCAGTTTGCAGTAAGCAGTAAGCAAGAGCAGAAGCAGGAGCAATAAACAGTAGTTGTTTGTTTAAAAAAAGTCTTTGGTAACGTAGTTGTAAGCTGTAATTAAAAAGTGTAAAATTACGAAAAAAGACATATTACCTAATTAAAGAAAGTATAAATTTTATATTTGAGGGCATAAATGTAATTTTATAACAAACTGCTTGGACAGTTCCGAAATGCTTCTTCAAGAAGCATTTGAGATTGGAGCGGTTAAACAATATACAAACGCTTGTTGAGGTGTTGCCAAACAAGCTTTTCATCTAAAATGCGTATCGCTTACCGCTTGTCGCTCATAAACGCTCCAAAATGCTTGTTGCCAAACAGCCTAAGTATGCAATGTGAAATAGTCATTCTATATTAATGAGTTATAAATTGTTGTCTTCGAACTTTCCATTTCTGCTCGGAAGTAAAAAGGAATTGGACATAAATAAAGATGTGGTATATCTCATGTTTTGTATTTTTAATCACTTTCATTGTCATTTTGTTTTCCTGTTTACAGTATAACATAGTTTTTTATTATCAGTTTTTGTTTTGTATTTTTTAACAGTTTAACACCTTTAACTTGTTAAATCTTATATTTCTTTTCCGCATGCTGTGTTTCACAATTTTATAATATAAACATAATTATAATAATAACACTGCAGAAAGGTAGGCTAGATAACATGATAAAATTAAAAAAAAAACTAAAAAATATTAAGGATACAAGTGGAATTTTTGAAGGGTCGTATCAAATTATCATTTACTTTACTGCATTTGGACGTAAACAAAGAAGACTAGTGTATTAGTAATTTATTGTTGAAATATCATACTTATTTAATTTAAATTATATTTTATAGCTAAAAGTTAAGTGTGTATTTACCGACGGGTATTTGGTCCAATGGTATGGAGGTTTTACCCTCCTAGACAAGGTCTCATGTTCGAGTCTTGTCTAGGGCGATAGGGGTTTCCTCCCGCGTGTGTAAAGGGAAGGGTGCCATTGCCTTCTGGGCTGGACCCAACCTGGTTGTGTGGGCTCGCTACGCCTTCTGGGCTAGGGGCCATGTAGCCACAAATTGCCGTTCCAAAAAAAAAAAGTTAAGTGTGTATTTTTAGTGCAATGAATAGCAAATCATCTCTACTACTTTATAAATTATTTAGTCAATTTTTAAAATTAAAAGCCTTAAATTTTAAGTAAAAAAACATTTTTTTATTAAGAAATTTATATGTCTCTTGATAAATGTAAGTATGTAACAACTAAACATTCAAAAACATTTATTTATTATGGTTACAACTGAAAATTTAAGTGTATTTATGTAGTCCGTTTCATAAAACCCCAATTCGTAACAGCCCATTACACACTATATAAAACCCCCTAAACAAGTAAACACACATAGACCATTTTTCCTGGTATAAACACCCGAACTCACCCCAAACAAGCACACAACCCACATATTTACATTCATGTCTCTCTCTCTCAAACCTAAAACACCATCAGCCACCCGCATATGATACCAACTACCGCCGTCAACAACAACTAATTCTGTCGCCACCATTTTTAACAGCATGCGTCGTCACCACCACCGTTTTAGATACTTTAGGTGGTTTTGGCCGGCTGTCTTAGGTAAGGTGGTTTGGTTGGTAGTTTTGGTTTTTGTGTTGCGGTCGCAGTGTTTGTAACAGCTTCAAGTCTTCAATGTTTTGTACGATCCATTTAAGATAAAGGTATGTAACAACCCAATAAATTAGACATTTGTAACTGCTAAAATTCTTAATGCCCGTTTTAAATACTAACAATTCACAAATTCACAACCTGTTCCTTAAGAACAGTAACACTTCAAAACTCCTATATAAAATTGTTGTTCAAAAAAAACTCCTATATAAAAACTTCCTCTCCTCATTTCACTTGCAAAAGTCTTCTCAATCTTCTCTCCAGTAAATCCATCATTTCCCATCCTTACTTTAGGTACGAGTCGTAATTGGAGTTTATAATGTTTATTTTTCTTTTGTCATACAAGCTCATGTATAGCGATAGTTTAAGTCATGCATTGTTATGTGTTCATTTGTATAGTTTTGCAGTATTAGCTTCACAATCTTTATCCTAAGCGCTATTGCTTTCGATTGATATTAGTTAGTTGAGTTTGGTTGGAAGCTTTGGGTTTCTTAAGCAGTGATTATTGGTCCTTTATTGCATGCATCCATATAAATGTGATAATGTTAAGCAGATAAACAATTGCAAAACCAAAACAAATTTGAGTGTAAGTATGTTGAGTTTGTATTTCATCTATTTTAATGTTGTTATAATGAATGAAACATTTGCTATATAGTGCAATTGTTTAAGTGTTATATTTGTTATTATATATATATAATTATATATTATATATATAAGATATATATATATATATATATAATATATAATTATATAATAATATGATTATAAAATATAAATATTATATATATATATATATATAAATACATAAAATTATAGTAAAAATATGTATATGTTGTGTGTGTGTGTGTAAGTTTGTGTCTCTGATAGTGTGGTGTGTGTGGTGTGTGGTGTGTGTCGTTTTGTCTCTCTAATTATTATACGTAGTTATGTTGTATTAATTTTTGCATATTAATAAATGAATATTATAAATAATATATGCTATTTTCGTTTGGGCATATTATTCTTATTTTTTGTTATTGCATGTTCATTAAAAAGAGGTATGTGATTGTTTGAAGTGTCTCTAGATAAAGATATAGATATGGGCTTTGTGTTAGGTGATGATTGAGGAGAAAGAGTATGGAGAAAAAAAATTAAAGTGTATAGATGTAGAGAACAAGAAAATAAATTATGAAGCATGGTGTGCTTTAGACTAGAGTTGGTATGAGGCCATACAGGTCAATAGTGAGTGCAGATTTCTATGTGAAGAAAGTCATTGAGATACGAATCATACGCAGGGTTCTAAATAGCGGCGCCATAGCGCGCTATAGCGGCGCTATAGCGCGAGGCGTAGCCTCCACGTTACGAAACAGGCCAAGGCGTCATCTTGAGGCGTGGCGTGCAATAAGGCGCCATATAGCGCGCTATAGCGCGCTATAGCGTGAGTTTTTTTGAAGCTTTCAAAAATTTCATGGATTTGAGCTTATTTACAAGTATTTATGCTTTGGGTTGTATGGGATTCGGTCTTAGTAACCCCGTTACTCAATTTTAATCCTAGTAGCTAACTAATATTGACCACTCTATAAATATTTTTTGCCGCCTTGAGTCACGCCTTAAAAACGCTATGACGCAACGCCTCACGCTAAAGCTTGAGGCTTGGCTATGCCGCTACGCCACGCTTCATGCTATTTATAACCTTGCCGTAGATGACCTACGGCCGCGCGACCTTTTGTCACACACGAAACTTTTCGCGTGTACGACTATATGTATATAGTCACACATTTTTGGTGTGACCAATACTATTTTTTGTACTAGTGAGGTTCCAATATGTATTTAGAATCAGATCTAAGAGCCGAGTCATCACAATTCTTACCCGAAATTAAGTCTTGTTTTAAAGTTCAGTTGGATTTTCCAAAAGTTTTCCCCATTCATAATACTTTTGCAGGAGTTTTTTCACTTTTTTTTTTATCGCATTTATTTTGGTTTGCATGTGGATATTTCAGATTATGGTTTTGTGGCAGGTTGTGGTGTGGTTGAAAAAATCAAATAAAATGGCTAGATGGTTACTTTTTATTACTAGTTTATTCGTTCCTCAAGCATTCTCTTCGGTGAAAACACCAAACGACAAATTGTGCGCTAACATTTGCCACTTTTGAAGAGGATTTTCTTGAGTGTTTTGGTGAGAATATGTCTTCTGGTGAGGACTTGTTTTAGCCTAATGTCCTTCCCTATTCTAATATCTTTGGCCACGATATATTTTTATTTTTACCGACGACCGAATAGGACATTTCTTGGTCAAAGTTTACCATTGAGCCCACAAGGCCTTTGACTGAGAATATCTTCTTGGAGTTTAGCGACTGAAAATTGTGCACCGTGAAATTGTAATATAGCAACGATTCAATGTTTGTTGTTTAGTAACAGAAAATGTCTACTTTAAAAGCATAGTATGTATTCCATGATAAATTTTCAATGTTTTTTTTTGGTGTGCGTTTGAATATTCTTCATGCGTTTGTTGTTGAACTAAGTGAGATATTCCAACTTAGCAATAATTGAGTGCGACAAAATTCAATACAAAACGCATGTTGCTTGTCCTTTTCATTTAGACGCCAACTTTGAATGCCTCCAGCTTCCAAAGGTCTATTTATAGCATTCCCGTTTCACTATAGTTCACATATTAAGTATCTGAAAATTTGCTTGAAGTATATCGATACATCCATAAAGTGTTCTGATAATGGCTTGTTTGTCGGGAAGACAGGCCATATATGTTGTCGTCCTCATTGTTTTCTTGCATGAGATATGTATCGCTAAAAAACGTATGTACTTTTCTTCATAATCAAATAATCAATTACATTGCTACTTTGCTAGTACATATTTGTGTTTGTTATGTACGAAATAGTACGTGAAACTAATGTCACTAACTCTCTTTTTCTATAGCTCCAAACTACACATTTATGCATGAAGCAACGGAAGCTCCCAAGAATTCATTCTACGATTACATAGTCATAGGGGGTGGCGCCGCTGGAATACCGATAGCCACAACTTTATCAGCCAAATATTCAGTTCTACTGCTTGAACGGGGTGGATCGCCTTATGAGAATACTAACATCACGACTGCATTTGGTTTCATTAACGGCTTTGCAGATACATCACCAGATTCTCCCTCTCAACATTTTACTTCTTCAGACGGTGTTATAAACGTACGTGCACGAGTCTTGGGTGGTGGTACCTCTATTAATGCAGGATTTTATTCTCGCGGTGAAGCACAGTTTATAAAGGAAGCTAGATTAATGAATGAGACTTTGGTCCAGGAGTCTTATGAATGGACAGAAAAAGTAATGGTTTTTAAACCGGCAGTGCAGAAGTGGCCATCAGCAGTACGGGCTGCACTTCTTGAAGCTGGTGTAACACCAGACAATGGCATTACATATGACCATATAATTGGGACGAAAGTAGGAGGTACAATCTTTGATGGAAATGGGACCCGACATACTGCCGCAGATTTGCTACAGTATGCCAATCCTAAAGGCTTGTCTATTCTACTATACGCAACCGTTCACAAGATTTTATTTAAGGCCAAAGGTAGGTAAGGATTGCCATTATAGATTGCAACATTTCATTACTTTTGCATCAGTTGAATAATATTTTTGCATGTACAGGAAGATCAAAGCCATTGGCTTATGGAGTAGTGTTTGAGGATTCATTAGGGAATAAGCACAAGGCATATCTTAAAGGTGGACAAAATGACGAAATTATTCTATCTGCTGGAGCTCTTGGAAGCCCGCAACTTATGATGTTGAGCGGCATAGGTCCAAAAGAGCAACTTGATGCCCTTAAGATCAAAGTTTTGCTTCAACAACCTTTCGTAGGTAAAGGCATGGCTGATAACCCCATGAATGCACTCTTCATTCCATCTCCCATTGCCGCTGAACCATCCATGGTCGAAATTGTTGGTATTACGCGGTTTGGTAGCTATATTGAGTCAGGTGGTGGCGGTAACTTTATCTTTACAAAGTCGCCAAACTATCAAGGATATTCACATCAGGTAATTATATACTACGTATTTGTTTCACATCTCTTACCGGGATAAAATTCGTGCTGGTTTGGTTAATCTTCTTTCAAAATTTGACTCGATAAGTATTTTTACTATGTTATTTGCAGATGGGCGGGTTCATATTTGAGAAAGTTAAAGGCCCTTTATCTATGGGTGAGCTAAAAATTCAAAACCTTAATCCACATGATAACCCATTAGTAACCTTCAACTACTTCAAAGAACCTGAAGATCTGAGAAAATGCGTTAAAGGGCTTAGAACAATTCTAAATGCTGTTAAATCAAAAGCATTCTCAACATACACATATGCAAATATGACCGTAAAAGATATTCTTGATCTAAATCTGAAACTACCAGGAACCGATCTTAAACGTAGTTATGCCTCTTCTCCCTTTGAAGCATACTGCAAGGAGAATGTAAGGACTATGTGGCATTATCATGGTGGTTGTCGTATCGGCGATGTAGTCGACGATGAATATAAAGTTTTTGGTGTAGATGCTCTTCGAGTCATTGATGGATCAACTATACTAAACTCTCCGGGAACAAATCCTCAAGCTAGCATATTGATGCTTGGAAGGTAACTATTTGAAAAATTAAAAGACAAATTTGTCAATTTAATTTAAAGCTTTATTAGATTAGTGATGTTAAATTATTTATTTGACTTTGATGCAGATACATGGGAGTTACAATACTAGATCAACGGCTCGCTAGTCAAAAACCACAATGAGAATTCTCTGAAGTTTCAATTTTTTCAAGGCATTGTTCGTTTAACATGTGTCTTAACACCCCCACAACGATGTATAAAATATCAAGTTTTAATCTTGGTTATTATAGATATTAGGATCAGGGTGTTTCTATCCTTGTACACCTTTTAAATACAGTATTATGAAAAATAAATGTTTGCTGTAAGGTAGACAAACAATTAAAAATTCGCACACTTTTTGTTTGGGCGCTTTTGGTATATGGATTTTAGCGGGGTTTTGGTTGAAAGAATACCCAATCTTTATTTCATACTTTCTCTTCATCTTATTTCTATTGTTCATGTTTTTTTTTTATATTCTAATTTAATTGTCGATTACTAAAAATAAATAATAAAGTTTAATCAAGTTTATATATTACATTTGTTTAAAATAGTTATTATAAACTTTAAAGAAGAATTTAATTAATTAACTAAGGGTAAACTTATTATTTTGTCAAAAAGTAAGAAAGAGAAAACAGTAATAAATGCACTTTTTTTAAACTGTGTATTTTTTATGGAGAGATAATAATTTTAAGACAGTGAGAGTATTTTTTTTCCTTTGAGTGACAGAAGATTTATGCTCAATCATACCTACATTAGCGGGGTTTAAGAAATCTAACTAAAACTTATCCTTTATTTCATTGAATTTTGTCAAATCATATTTACCCATTCTTATTTGTATTTATTATTTATTAGACAAGTACCCGTGCATAGCAACGGGTTTTTAGTTTCGACAAAATTTTATCGACAAGAAATTGTTTTTCGGCAAACTGTATTTGTAGCGCTAGAAAATCCTTTTTTAATACGGTTTTTCTGATAGCATAGTTTATTACAAACAAATGAAACGTAATTTTAATTTTAGACCATTCGTGCTATTTACTCTATAACTAACTTACATCAACCGAAACACTATTGTCATGAACTCATGATACTATTGGATAAATGAACTTTTACCTTAAAGAAGAAGTGCATTTTGTATTATTATTATTTTTTCTAATTTACTCTATCACAACAATAGAGTGAAAGAAAACTTGCAAGTAAAGGAGGTATAAACTAATCATCCATAAATATTGTGAGATGAAAGAAGATTGTTGATAAATCATAAACGTTTACGAATAAATTCAAAGCATTAAACAACAAGTATACGAATGAGCATTCTCTTATTTAAATTGGACAATGACTTGCATGTAAAGGAGGTCTAAACTAATTATTCAGACATGGGTCAATGTAATGGAGATTACAAGCGCCAATAACACGACGCAATTTTGGTTGTCTTTTCCAGGTACATATACAATCTCTATGCTGATTTATTTCGACACAGCATTACAGGCTTGGCGAATCGTGAGGGCCAACACCAACAAGATAAAAATCGTTAATGTAATCTTCGTCGCATACCAAAGGTTGTGATTGTACTTTGTCCATTAACAAAGTCACCATGACTACAGAAACAAAGACACCAAAAACCTTCATTTTGGATGTAGGAAAAAAATATCACTTTGAGATACAGATACGAATACAACTATAACTTTGTTGTGTATATATAGACGTTATTGTGTTAAAGAATATGTTTAAAATTACAGTAATTAATGACGATCGTACCTGAATGTAATGTAACGTAAATTAGTTTAATCTAATTTATTATTCTACCACACAATTATTTCCATATAGGACACCTACAATAGTTTCCAGCTGTGTAGTACAATAGTTTCTATCCGTGTACATTATGATTGAATACTTTTCGAGATTACAATGATTGAATACTTTCCGTGTAAGCAATAACTTCCATTTATCAATTCTCAATTTCAGTCGTGTAAGCAATAAGTAATAACTTCTATTTAATCCATTTATACATTTTCAATTTTTCACTTTTCAAAAAATGAGGCTACACCCATTATATGTAATAGAGAAGTAGAGATAAAGATAAGAAATAAGCAATAACTCCAATTTATACATTTTCAGTTTTTCACTTTTCAAGAAATGAGACTAGAAGAGAAGTTAGAGTTAAACTTAAGAAACGACAATATCACAAAATGACCATATTATATCCTCGTAATTCAAGTGAACCAAAATCTTTAAAAAAGAGTCAACATGAATAACTCGATTATCACCTGATATAATTTCCCCACGTTGAGTATTTTTTCCGTCATTCTTGCTACCATATCCTATAATTCAAAGCCATACGATCTCTTACATTATAACTAAACTAAAATACCAGTAACCATGTCATAGCCTCAACAACATCACATAAACGACAATCTAACGAAACAACATGAACAATGACTCAAATCATGAAAACATACTTACTAAAATTTGGCAATCCCATACAAGAAAAAGGTACCTACCAGTCTACCAACTAAGCAGGTATATGACTATACAACAAGCTAAAGCCCAAATGAGCATACAATCTTGATACCGAAAAAAAAATAGTTCATGCAATTAACATTAATGGTAGACGTGACGTATCGAAAATCTGCGGATAAGATGGCAAAAAAGAACATACCGCTAAAGCAAGAGATTCAGTCAACTCTCTCTCACGAGCAACGTTTCCTATTATGGGAACCGCAAACTCGTCGTAATAACCATGCCCTTGAATTCCTTTAATCATCTCCATATGAGTGATCTGACAATTGTCAAATAAAAAAACATAGAGAACATCCCAACACTAGTCAGGACATCATAATCAACATTAGTATTAGTATTATTATACATAGCAAAATAATAAAGATTGTTATGTTATGAATTATCCTAAACTCTTTTGCCAAATTATCAAAATATAAGGATCCATTCCATGACTATGAATGAATGCACCAGCATTACGCATATTATAAGCCTGGAACATAAAAGCATTTGTTATATTTGCTTATTATAATCTAAATGAAATTTGAAAAAGATTATTCACTAATTAGACCTTCATGAAAAGAGAGGCAAGTCTAAACACTTAAGAGGTTTATGAGGGTAAGGTTTTGGTGATGGCGAAAACAAAATATCTCCAGTTAACGAGGACCCATACATATCTTCTTCCACCATTCTTTCCTTCCGCACACCTATTATATAGAACCCCAAAAAAATTCAACCTTTTTTAAGCTTAACAACATCACAAATATACATGTCGTGTGTGCAACATTACATGCTAGTAAAAACTTACTTTGAATATAAATTCGGATCGTCGCTCAAAACCTCCATGATGAAGGTGCGGGTTTAGGGTATTCAGGTCATAAAAAAACCCCTTTCAATTTTATGAAAGGTTGGGTTAGGGTTTAGGATGAGGGAGGAAGGGGCGTTTTCAATTTGGAGAAAAGTGCGGTATAGAATTTGGGAAATACGCTGTTTGGCTGGATGGAGTAACAATACCAAACTCACCTTACACCTCAGCGTCACGTCAGCTTTCTCTCTCCAACTTTACCACTCACCTTTCAACCGTAATAACACTCACCTTTCAACTAAACTCACATTTCATTCAAATACCCACTTTATATCAAATATACCCAACTAAATACTCACACACACTACAAACCAAATAAAAAAAATTAAATAAAAAAATGGGTCCAACAAGTTACCACTCACCGGTGGTGAGTGGTTCACCTCTGAAGCTCGAACTCGCGCGTGAGTTTATGACACCGGCATAACAAATTGAAAGTCACTTTTGGTTTTGAATGGTGAAGAGTGCCTTACTCCATGCAGCCTTATGGTTTAACATATTAGGCCCGAATATTATGCTAGAAGCTCCCAAATATTATGCTAAAAGCTTTTACTAATTACTTTTAACCTTAAATAGACGTATACCAGGAAAATTTTGATTTATATCATTAACCTTTGATTGACTTCCTAATATAACGCCCCTACCGCATTTCCATAGATAAAAACTGAATTTTCAACATGTTGAGTTTTAAACAAATGGGGCTACACCCATTATATGTAGTAGAGATAGAGATTTAGTCAAAAACAATATTAAACAAATACATACTTTCTCTTACTTATTTTTGAACAATCACAAATTTAAATCCAATTCTAACCTCAATTACAAACGGGCCCTTAAATACTTTATGTGTATATTCTATTTTAAACATAAACAAATTTACAGGAGTAAGTTACTCTTCATTAAATAGTAAAAAATGTGAGAAAAATATCAAAAATGGTCCCTCCGGTTTCTTGCATTGCAAAGACAGTTCCAAAAACGTTATAGAATGAGTCTTTGTCTTTTACTTGATATTGAAGAAACAATCCCCAACTTAAATCTAGAGACTATTTGTATAAAGAAAAGTTACATAAATGTCTCTCCAATTTACTCACTCACACCCTTATAGGGTTTTTGGCAACGTGTGAGTGAAAATCCTTGTTTGTAAAATTGACCTAAAACAACAAGTTACAATGACCATGAGTATATTTCCTACCTCGTTTCTAATAACGATAAAAGGTAGAAAGTTTGTTTATAACTAATAAACTTTTCCCTTGAAGATATTTAAGATTTTCCTCTTTACTGTTCTTTTTTATATTTCCTAACTCGTTTTCTCATTAACGATTAAGCAGTTAGATAAAAGTGTTGTGATAAACGTAATAAAATTTCCGCTTGAAAGATATCTTAAGAATGTTTCCCTCTTTACTGTTTTCTTTTTTTATGCTTAACACGAGTTTTATATCAGATACTAAAGTGACGTCACCTTTTGTTGGGTGACTACGCTACTAGTGGGGGGTTGGCGGGGCGGGGGTGGGGGGGGGTAGGGGGGACGTGGTAGCTTCGTGGGTGACAGGATGGTGGGGTGGGGGTAGACTACGAACGGCTGCGGGTCTGGGGCGGGGGGGCGGAGGAGCTCGGAGTCTGAGGGGTGGTGGAAGGGAGTGGAATGTAATTCGCGGGGTTTTATGTAACTGTCTATGGGAAGTTTATGAAACTTCCAGACATTTACTAGGAGTTCTCAGAAGTGAAATATGTGTGCTTTTGTTGGCTAGCTGTCCTTTGAGTTTTGTTGAATGCTTCTATTCGTTCTAACAGATTTGAATAAGTAAGGTTAGATTTACTATAGTTTAGTATTAGTTTCAATAAATTTATAAATTATTATTATATGAATTTAAGATTTGATTTCACTATATATATATATATTATAATAGTTTACTAGTATGATTTATCATATAGAGAGAAGAGTTGAGAGAAGAGTGATGAATGAGAGAGACAGACGAAGAAGAGGACTGAAGGGAAGAGACAGGACGAGAAGTATGAGTGATGATGACACCAATGATAACTTATATCATGGTTCGGGATGGGGGGTTTTAGAGTCATATGTTACCGGTTCCTGTTGCGAATCCAAGGGACCACCTATTTTCTTATTTACTCTGTCAGTATATATGCCTTCTTTATGGGGTACGTCCAGTTGCGAATCCACGACACCTATATTATTACTCTAGTATAATCCTTATGGTGGACTATAAACCGTATTACAACTTCGCTCCATTGATATGCACTAAGATTGGTGCTCATTAAGAAGCGCTACTCCCTATGGTATTCCGCCCTCGGAATCTACCCCTAAGAACCCATGATCCGACTTAGCCACTAGGATCACTTAGATCAACTAGGACCACTAAGAACTTCCCTTTGGAAGCTTACCAAACCCTAACTAGATCCCCAATGATCTAGGCTTGATCACTAAGATACAAGACTTCCCTTACAAACAATTAAATGAATGATAGATTGTTAAACCAAGTCCTAACCTAACCTAGAGACTCGATTTTAATAGAAAGGGTATAAGAAAGAAGACCCGCGACTACTAACACAAAAGTGTTGTATGTCTCTCTTGAAGAGATGTGTTTACTTCAATGAGATGATAGAATGAGAAGATTAGAACACTTTGTTGTTTAGAAATAAAGGACAGAGAAGAGAAAAGTTAGGAAGAAAGAATGGCAAGAGGTGAGGAATACAATAACCAAGAGGGTGTATTTATAGGCCAAAACAAGGGAAATGTCCATCTAGATGAGTTGTATCAAGATCAGTACGTGAATATGGAGGCTGAGGAGAGTCCTTTTGATATTGAGTATGAGATTAAGTTCATCCAAAAAGTAGACTTGGATCAAGAAATGCATGATACTTCTGATATTACACTCATTGGGTCTTCTCGGGTTGATCAAGAGATGGAAGAGGCTGATTCTGACTTAGAATCCATGCATGATGATAAAATCATTTCTGTCTTAGGGAATGATGATGATGATGATGACTTTGAGGAGTTATCTAAGGCTGATGAAATTTCTGCAAACAACGTGATTGCCAAGTTAATCAGCATAGCTAACACAGGGGATGCTGACATAAATGTTTCTGCTGCTAATGCACATGAGTCAGACCCCTTTGGTCATCTTAAAAAAGGAATAGATTTTCTTGCTACACAAGTGAACAATCTAGAGTTGTCTCTTTCACAGAAGGTTACTGACAAAATAGATTCCTCAGTGCCTAAAATGGTAGTTGATGCTATTGAGGAATGGATGCCTGACCTACTGTCTGATGCTCTTAAGAATATTCTCCTTCAGCTACTCAATGACGCAGTGATGCGGTTGTCGTTAGACTTCAACAAGAAGTTTTAAAACTCCATAGGCAGTGCACCTAATCGTTGTAGTGTAGTATAGGCAGGACTCGGGGGTTGTTATCGTTCTCTAGGGGAATAGGTTGGGAAGGCTCGATCAAGATCTAACAGAAGTCTACGGGGTTGTGAGAAGATTCTTTTGTATTTTTATTTTATAGAAAGCAGGTAAAATCATGGTTTGAGAGGTTGATTTGTTTTTATCTAATTAGACTAATAATTAATAAAATAAATCTAAACTAATTTTGGTGATAACTATATGATAAACAAACATATTTACTTAATCATGCACTACTCTTCAGATTGCTTCTCCTAATCCTATTGCTTTGTCACACTCGTGATGATCTGTGTAAGTACTTCCTAAGTCATGAACGAATTACTCAAATTCGTCGTCTATTTAATATCCTGTTAAGGCAACGCACAAGTAAGGCGGTATGAAGACTATTACAAGGCCTCAAAGAGTATATTAAATGCAATTGAAATATCTTAAGAGGGATCAACCATATTAGGGGTAAGGTAGTAAGAAGACTGTTACCAATGGTATTCTTTCTACACACTCGCGTTTCCTTAGACGTCTATGCCAATTTAATATCTTATGGCTAGTTTTCTAAAGCCTAATGCGCACATCCATCACAAGAAGCAACATTAAAAGGATCTACAATCTAAGTTTCATGCAATCATAAGTAAATACTGATAGATCTAGCCTTGCATGGCAAATAAAGGAGAAGAACAAGAATCAATCACAAAACACATAGATATATTAAGTAATAAAGGATAAATGAACTTCACTTGATTAAATCATGCAGTTGAGGCTGTTACAAGAGGGTTTTAACACCTTAAAAATGAGCCTAAAGGCTGCTAAAGTCGTCTTTTAAAACTAGAGTTCGTCTCCTAAAAGTTACACACTAAAAACCCTAAAATCGGTTTTATATATATAGGAAAAGCGTTGCGACGGCGTCGCGTTGTAACCGTGACGCCGTCTCCAAGTAGAATCTTCTAGAGCCGCTTTAAGTCGGCTACGTCCTAACGCCGTCGTCAAATCCGTGGCACCGCCATTATGAAAATCCTGACACCGTCGCTTGATGTTTGCGATGCCGTCTTCACAATCTAAAAGCACAATTCTTCAAGATAAATGGTGTAGAGTCGTAGTCTTGTCCGTTTCTTTTCCAAATGAGCCCAAGTCACATGTATTTCCTCCAAATGCCATCCAAGTGCTAAAAATACAAAAATAAGCACATAATTCTGGACATAGTTGCATGAATTTCGGGGTTAAATGACCCCGAAATACCTTTATAAAAATGAACCCTCATCAAATATCCCTACAATTGGGATTTGCTTGTCCTCAAGCAAATGGGCTTTTCTACCTATACAATGACAATATTGGGGGCATTTAACCTACTCTTTAAAAGCAGTTTACAACACAACCTTCTAGACCTCGTAATTAAAAGCACGGACAGTATATACTAGTACCTCACATAAGTGTTTCGGGCTTCTCCTTTCCTCTCGGGTGTATAAATAAATTATAACAACTATGGGAAACGGAAAACTAACACTCATTATACTGTCATAGCATATAAATAACCATAGTCTTGGTAAAGGATCGAACCTCTACCGCTAGGCGCAAGTATTAATCATTACTATCAAAGAGGTCTTTTAAAGGGTTGTAGGGTATAGGTGTAAGATAATATAAATGAAAACGGAAACAGATGGGATACATTTGGGGAGTGACTTTTGGGTGAATTTGGGGTGAAAAGGTTAGCTAATTACTTATACGAGTACACGTTGGTTGGGTTGCTAAGCCAAAGACTCGGACAAAGATATACAAACTCTAAAAAACTCTACATCAATCTCTTTTCTTTTTCTTTTCAGTTTTTTTTTCAAATAACATAATACATCACTTGGGGCTTATAGATGCACCCCTACACTTGAGTTTTAAAACTCATAATTACAATCTAACTATGACCCAATTGGGTGGAACAACAGAACTATGGAGAATCATTTGACAAACATATGGGGTATTAATTTAACTTTCTTCTACATTCTTTTCGTGAAATAAATACGACTATGAATCCCAATCGTCCTCAAAACTGTAGTGACAAGGAACGGCTTATGCAACCCGGTACTTCAATAATTAACTTGGGTTAAACAATAGTACTTAGGTGAGTACATACAAGGTGGGCTAAGGCGATTTGGGTATAACAATTGGTTCAAGGGTTAACAATGTTCTTCATTAATAGTCTGGCTTAACCAAAAAATTACGAGAACCATGAAAAGGATAGGCTCGGAAGGGTGTACTAGGGGAGTCTTGCATTAAAATTAGTGTGAAGCACGGTTGTGGGATAGTTATATGATCGATGTGACCATAGTAACAATTACGGGTTTAAAACATGGGTTAATCCTAGTGCCCCTTATCTAGCAAATCCTAATACTCAATATGTCGTCTCGGGATTGATGAGGTGTAATTTTATACACTATTTAAGGGTCATTTAACCCCTTAAAAATATTCCCAATTGGCCAAATATGCCCAGATTATGTGCTTAATTGTTTGTTTTCAGATTTTTAGCACTTGGATGGCTTTTGGAGGAAATACATGTGACTTGGGCTCATTTGGAGAAGAAACGGACAAGATTACAGACCTACACAAAATCTCTTAAAGATTTATGCAAACAGTGGTTGGAGACGGCGTCGCAGGCATAAAGCGACTCCGTCGTGATCTATATAGTGATGGCGTCAGGAATTTGGCGACGGCCGTCCAGGACTTGCCGTACTTAAAAGGAGGAATCTAAGAATCATCTACGTGGCGACGGCTTAGGATTACAAAGCGACGCCATCGGCGTCGACATCTCTCTCTAAAAAAGCATGGAAAGTATATACTAGCACCTCACATAAGTGTTTGAGATTCTCTCTTTCTCTCGGGTGTATAATAAATTATAACAACTATGGGAAATAGAAAATTAACACTCATTACCTGTCATAACATATAAATTACCATAGACTTGGTATAGAATCAAACCTCCACCGCTAGGCGTAAGTATTAGTCATTACTATCAAAGAGGTCTTTTTAAAGGGTTGTGATGTGTAGGTGTAAGATAACATTAATGGAAACAGAAATGGATAGGATACATTTGAGGAGTGACTTTTGGGTTAATTTTTTTTGGTAAAGGGGATTACCCGCTGATTAGGTTGCTAAGCCAAAGACTCGAACAAAGATATACAAACTCTACAAAACTCCACATCAATCTCTTTTCTTTTTCTTTTCTATTTTTCTCTCTCTTTTTTAATAACATAATACATCACTTGGGGCTTATAGATGCACCCCTACACTTGAGTTTTATAACTCATAATTACAATCTAACTAATGACCCGAATTAAGGTGGATCAACATAACATGGAGATCATTTGACAAACATATATGGGTATTGATTTAACTTTTCTTCCCCATTCTTCTGCGAAATAAATACTACCATGAACCCCAATCATCCCCAAACTGTATTTACAAGGATAAGGACTTAGCAATCGTGTACTCAAGAATTAACTTGGGTTAAAACAATAATATACTAAAGGTGAGTACATACAAGGTAGGCTAAGGAGATTTGGGTGTAACAATTGGTTTAAGGGTTAACAATGCTCTTAATTAATAGTCTAGTTTAACCATAAAATTACGAGAACCGTAAAGGGGTGTACTAAGGAAGTCTTGCACTAAAAATGAGTACGAAGAACGGGTGTGAGATAGTTATATGATCGATGTAATCATCATAACAATTACAAGTTTAAAACATGGGTTAATCCTAGTGCCTCTTATCTAGAAAATCCTAATACTCACTATGCGGTCTCGAGATGTATCATAAAAACAAGTTCTAGAATTTAATACACTACCGGTACACTCATATAATTTAATACCGATACCAGTGCTCCAGAAAAGGCGACAAAGACCATACGTACACATCCGTAACGACGAAATAGACACATATGACTGCATTTGAATCTTAACTCGAACAAGCTAAAGGTATAAACTATCTTGGGTATCGAAAATGGATACCCGAATTCCTATAGATCTAAAAGCGAACCTTACATTTTTGAGGTAAAATTCTAAGGGTTTTTGTGCTAGTCATATAAATTCCTATCCATGAGACGCTATTAATACTCGGTTTTCATCGGTATGTATCATAATTTTTTTTAAATATTGTTTAAAGTTACCTTTTATGCTATGTTTCGATATATTACCCATTATTTTAAGGACAAAGCAAATGGAAATTGAAGGAATAGTTTCTAAGGTTTATTTCCCTCTACACTTAAGTTGAACATTGTCCCCAATGTTCTTTAGAAGTACCCGTATAAACGAATAAAAGGAAAAGAAAATAAGTAAAAGAAACTAGTACTCCCCTAGTTTGCTCAATAATGGAGAAGAAACATGTGAAAAACTAGTTAAATCGTCCTACAATAATCGTATAATGAAACTTGCTAAGAACTTCTAAGCTTCTTCTTATCAAATATAACCTGTAAATCAAAGACAAAAATAGCTACACCAAGCGTAAAATTAGCGGGATAATGATACATACAACAAAAATTTAGGGTTGACTCTATTAAAGCAGTAAAGATAGGATGAGAGTGATGATGTAATCATAGGTTTCTGTAGGTTTACAAGATAATTACAAATTTTAGATATTGCACAATTGATTTTTCAAAAATAATTGAATTTTTTTGAATTTTTACGTGGCTGGGGACGTGACGCCGTCAGGATTAATCCTAACGCCGTCTCCAGCCACTGTAAAGATTTTTTTCGTTTTCCTTGAAAATTTTTCTACACATAATTTTGTTAGTTATATCATGTGTAATGCATAAAACCTGAGATTAATCATTACAATAATATGACTCGAAACTGACGCAAATTAATCTAAACAATTTATTTTAAATGTTTGAATTGGTTCTTATAAACCGGATATTTTTCCCTACACTTATTTTATGCAAAATATCTTTGATTATCAATAAGACGAAGTTAAAAACAAAACAAAGCATGATTACAAAAATAATTCAAACATAAAAGTATAAACGAAAAGAATTAAAACACAAGACACTCCTAAATGCGGGAAAATAAATATTGGGTTGCCTCCCAAAAAGCGATTTTCTTTATTATTGAGTCTTGTAGCTAGACTCAAAGTCACACGTCTTTATGTGACTTCTCCTTTGTTCTTCTTTCTGGCCTTCATAGTCATTAAACTTCGAATGGCCCTACACACACCTTCGTCATACTTATATTCGGGTCCTAAATCTAAGCTATCTGAGTAGTGGGTTTTTTCATAGTTATCATCATCACTCTCTATGACAAAAGGAGGTATGCTATCGGTTTTTATGTCCGTAAAATCAATTTGTTTGAACATTTCCATTTTGTGAGGCATGCTAAATATGATCTTTTCCTTATCTTTTTCAAACGAGAGTGTTCCTTCCTTTATCATACACGAGCCCAGTCGTTTCCGCGAACGGTTTTCCGAATACCACCGAACTTAGGTCATGATATATGTCACTAGTGGTATCCTTAAGCACCTTGAAATCACATTCATAAGTGAAGTTCCTAATAAAAACTTTTGACCCCCTAACTCTCCTCACAAAATTGCAAATTTTCTTAGGGTTTGATGGTTTCCTTCTTGGCTCCAACCTATTACTCATGATCCAATTATAATGAAGCTTAGACATTACATTGATCAGTAACCCCATAACTAAATAGGCTTGATTTTTATCGAAGTGGCCAATCATGCAAGAAAACTTCACGTTATTCAAGTTCCCGGTCCTAATTTTGGCCTTTACCCATGGGGTTCGATGGTTTTTCAAGAGCCATTCGTGATACCTCAATTATTTCATAGTGGGGAAAGTGTCAAAATATTCCGGGTTATCTTCATATTCTTCTTCGGTTTCTTCTTCGGCTTCTTCCTTGAACTCCTCTTCACTTTCAACTTCTCTTTCCGAACTTCACACTTCCCTTTTCCTTAGCTTCGTCTTCCTTGTTTAGAATAATGATTGAATTAACGAAATATACACGTTTCGAGGATGAGGGGTTTCTATTTTGTTATGCTAAGGATGATTGAGACAGATATTTTGGGGAGAGTAACTTTGATGGGATTTGATTCCCTTACTTTGAAGTTTCTCTTTTATGAGGTAGTTGGTGGACGCGAAATTTATTTAAGCAGTGGGGTTTCCTGCAGTATCACGAGTGGGTATGTCATTAAACCTTTCAAAAATGGCCTTCTACAGGATGTTAATTTTATTTATCACATCGTCTTGTTGTTGTATAAGTTGGGTTTCAAGGCTATATAACCTCTTCTCTTGATGGGAGTCAAAATCATTCAATGCTTTCTTAAGCTTTGTTTGGTAACTAGAGGAGTAGGTGGAGAACGAGCCACTTTGTGGACTTGTGAAGGATTGAGCTCGTGCCCAGTTAAAGTGTAACACCCCCAAAATGGGTCGCAGCGGAATAAGGATCCGGGGCATGTTACTTCAAGATCAACAGCACAAGAT
>BQNB010068860.1:0-28460 GCA_026074375.1 Tanacetum coccineum
AAGTTACGTTGCATAATGAGATAAAGCAAAAAATTTCCCTGTAAGAAGGTGATATATTTATAATAGATGGATATTACATTGAATCTAATTTAATAGATGGATATTTACATTGACGAAAATTGCGGTTTGTTATAATACTACTGGTATAAAAGTTACAACTGCTGAAGGATTACAACTGCTGAAAGGATAAAGATTGCTCAAAAAGGATAAAGATTGTTTATATGATATGTATGAGATATTTTTGTAAAAGATACGTATAAGTTATATGTTTAGAAGATCATGATAACTTAGGAAAATATTGTAAGCCAGTTAGGACTCTTTGGTGTATAAAACGAGGTCCTAGGGCATAGAGATTGATATATATCTTTCATTGTTCTGTCGATCTATTCGCAGCTTCAAGGTTTTGTAACCCTAATACTAGTTAGAGTATTCGTATTAATATATTGAAGCTTTAGTTTTTTAATCTGTGTGTTCATTAGAATTACTGTTTCATTGAAATTCTTCTTAGTATCATTGGCTAGATTCCGCATAGTCTTTGATATTCATTATCAAAGTTTTCTATCATAGTTGTTTTGGATTTATTTAATACAACTTAGGCTTATACAAGCTAAGCAAGATCTATTCTATTTGGATCAACAAGTGGTATCAGAGCTTGTAAGAAGCTTTAAATAAGAAGAACCTTTACTACACACAAGATCTACTTTTTAAAGAAGAAATGGATTCTCAATCTACTCAAACCATCAAGCTACCCATACTCTAATCTGGTGAGTATGATCTCTGAAAGATAAAGATAGAGCAGTACCTACAGTGCATTGATTACACTCTATTGGAGATCGTAGAAAATGGTAATGCACCTATAGTAACAAAAACTATTAATGGTAAGGAGACTGCTATTCCTCCTACAAGTGTTGAAGAGAAGGCACAAAGAAAGGTAGAGTTGAAGGCAAGAAGCACTTTGTTGATGGCTTTACCTAATGAGCATCAATTAAAGTTCAACTCATACAATGATGCTAAGACACTGATGCAGGCTATTGAGAATAGATTTAGAGGTAATGATGCTACAAAGAAAACTTAGATAAATCTTTTGAAGCAACAATATGAAAACTTTGCTGTATCCAGCACAAAAGTGATTGAGTAAACCTATAAAAGGCTTTAAAAGCTAATTAGTCAACTAGAGATGCATGGTGAAGTTATCCCTCAAGAAGACATCAATCAAAAGTTCTTGAGAAGTTTGTCACAAGAATGGACTATGTATACTATTGTGTGGAGGAACAAACTAGAGATTAAGACATTGAGTTTGGATAACCTCTTCAACAACCTGAAGGCTTATGAATCAGAGGTAAAGGGGACATCTAGATCAACCACAAACTCACACAATGTAGCCTTTCTGTCATTTAGCAGCACTAATAGTGCAACTAGAGCAGTTAATACTGCTAGCACTCATGGTGATGCTAATAGCTCAACAACTGTTGAAAATTTGAGTGATGTTGTGATTTATTCCTTCTTTAAAAGTCAACCAAGTATTCCACAACTTGATAATGAAGATCTTTAACAAATCCATCCTGAAGATCTAGAAGAGATGAACTTGAGGTGGAACATTGCTAAGCTTACTATGAGAGAAAGAAGATTCCTGAAGAATACTGGAAGAAAGCTAGACATGACCAACAAAGAAAGAATTAGGTTTGACAAGTCCAAGGTGGAGTGTTTCAACTGCCACAAGAGAGGCCAATTTGCTAGAGAGTGCAGGGCACCCAGGAATCAAGACAACAAGAACATGGAGCCTATAAGAAGGACTGTACTAGTTGAAGAAACTACTTTAAATGCCTTAGTGTCTTAGTGTGATGGCTTTGGCTATGATTGGAGTGACCAAGCAGAAGAAGGTCCAACCAATTTTGCTCTCATGGCTTATTCTTCAACAAGCTCAACTACTTCTACAAACTCTGAGGTATCTAAAGACTCAAATTGTTGTTCCTCTTGTTTAAAATGTGTAAAAGATCTAAAAGAACAGAATGAACAATTAGTTAAATACTTAAGAACGGCTAGGATAAGTGTTGTCTCTTATAAAACTGGTTTAGAATCTATAGAAGCTAGATTGTTAGTCTTTAAGAAAAATGAGTCTGTATATGAGGAAGATATAAAACTCTTAAAACGTGACATTTATTTAAGAGACTTAGATATTACATAGCTTAAAAGGAAGTTAGAGTTGGCTATAAAAGAAAAAGATAAGGTTCAACTTACAGTACAAAAATTTGAAAATTCATCAAAAAGTCTAAGTAAACTTCTAGATAGACAAATAATAGATAAGTGTAAAATAGGATTAGGGTATAATGCTGTCCCACCTCCCTATACTGGGAATTTTATGCCACCAAAACCTAATTTAGTTTATCCTAGTCTAGATGATTTTGTGGATGTGAATAAGTTTGCTAGTGAATCTATAGTTGAAAAGCCCACTGTTGAGACTAATGAACCTAAGACTATTAGGAAAGAAAATGGAGCCCCAATTATTGAGGATTGGGTATCTGATTGTAAGGAACAAGATGTGTCTAAGGTTAAAACAGTTGAGAAGTTAAATAAACCTAGTTTTGCAAAGATAAACTTTGTTAAGTCTACTAAGCAAGTAAAATTTCCTAAGAAAACATCTGTTGATAAAAATAGGCAAAACACACCTAGTCCTAGAAGGAACAAGAGGAACTAGACCAACAGATGTCTCAAAGATTAGGAAGTGATTTTGAGATGATCAATAAAGTTTGTCATGTGTGTGGTAGTTTTGAACATTTGATGAAGGATTGCACTAACTGGTATAATAATCAAAGGTTTGAAAAACTAGTTTGGAACAATGTTCAAAGGGTGAACAAACAAAATTTCTCTAAATGAACTCACCCCAGTTCAAAAAGGAACATGGTTCCATGAACAGTCTTAACTAGGTCTGGCCTAATTTTACTTAATAATGCTAGACCAGTTAATACTGTTTAATCAAGAACAACAGTGAATAATGCAGGACCCATAAAAAATGTTATTAATAATGCATATTCAGCTGCTAGAAAGCCTTTTAACAAAATAACAACAGCTAATAACAGTAATTTCACTAAAAAGGTTAGTACTGTTAAGGGAACAAGAGTTAATACTTCTAGGCCAAAAGCAGTTATTAATGCTGTTAAGGGAAACAAGGGCAATGCTATTAAGGCCTCAGCATGTTGGGTTTAGAGACCAAAGCACAAAGTTTTAGACCATGTCTCCAGAAACAATGATGCATCAATGTCCTTTAAAAGATTTGGCTATGTTGATGCACAAGGCAGATCCAAGTCAGTAATGGCTTGGGTCCCCAAAAGAAACTAATTTTCTTACCATTATGTGCAGGGCAATCTACAGCAAGATTTGAAGGATAAAGGAGTGATTGACAGTGGATGCTCTAGGCACATGATAGGAAACAGATCCTATCTTACAGATTATGAAGAAATTGATGGAGGATTTGTTGTCTTTGGAGATAATTCCAAAGGAGGGAAAATTACTGGGAGAGGTAAAATAAGAACTAGTACATTGGATTTTAAAGATGAGTATTTTGTAAAGGAACTAAAGTTTAACCTCTTTAGTGTCTCACAAATGTGTGACAAGAAGACTAGTGTTCTTTTTACTGATACTGAATGTGTTGTTCTGTCTCCAGACTTTAAGTTAACTGATGAAAGTCATGTTTTGCTTAAAGTTCCTAGAAAGGATAACATGTACAATGTTGACTTAAAGAATGTTGTTCCTCAAGGAGGTCTCACTTGTCTCTTTGAAAAAGCCACGCCAGATGAATCTAATCTTTGGCATACGAGGCTTGGACATATAAATTTCAAAACAATGAATAAACTGGTAAAGGGAAACCTTGTGAGAGGATTACCTTCAAAATTTTTTGAAATTAATCAAACCTGTGTTGCTTGTAAGAAGGGAAAGCAACACAGAGCTTCTTATAAAACCAAAACAGTCAGTTCAATCATCCAACCATTACAAATGTTGCACATGGATTTGTTTGGCCCAACATTTATAAAAAGCCTAATGAAGAAAATGTACTACCTAGTTGTCACATATGATTTTAGTAGGTTTAGTTGGGTTTTCTTTTTAGCCACTAAGGATGAAACTAGTGAAATCCTTAAAACATTCATAACAGGCATAGAAAATAGACCTTAAGGGGAAAGTGATTAGATGTGACAATAGGACTGAATTCAAGAATAGGGTCATGAATCAGTTTTGTGAAATGAAGGGTATTAAGAGGGAATCAGTTTTGTAAAAGTGATTAGATGTGACTATGCCAGCTGATTCAAAATTGTCAACAACTTTTTGGGCGAAAGCAGTTAATACTGCTTGTTATGTCCAAAATAGGGTGTTAGTTATCAAGCCTCACAACAAGACCCCTTATGAACTTTTTCTAGGTAGAAAACCTACTTTGAGCTTCATGAGACCATTTGGGTGTCCTGTTACAATCCTGAATACCATAGATCACCTAGGTAAGTTTGATGGAACGGCTGATGAAGGATTCTTTATAGGATACTCTACTAATAGCAAAGCATTTAGAGTATTCAACAGTAAAACAGGGATAGTAGAAGAGAACCTGCATGTAAAATTTAGGGAAAATACACCTAATATGGCAGGAAGTGGACCTAATTAGCTTTTTGATATAGATGCACTAACCAAATCTATGAACTATAAGCCAGTTGTTGCAGGGAATCAATCTAATGATAATCCATGTACAAAAGCATGTGATGATGTAGGTAAATCTAGAGTGGAGACAGTACTTGGCAAAGATTACATATTGCTACCATTATGGACTCAAGATCTACCATTCTCTTCTAGTCCAAAGGATTCTCTTGATGCTGGATTTACACCTTCTGGGGAGGAGGAAAAGAAGGATGCGAAAGATCAAGGGAATGAAGATGGTAACCTAAGTGAAGAGGGTGAAAGAGTTGATCAAGATAATGATGCTAATGTCAACAACACTAACAAAATTAATACTGTTAGTCCAACTGTTAATGCTGCTAGCGTAGAGGATAATGCTATTGATAAAAATATAGTCTATGGATGTGCTGATGATCCAAATATGCCTGATTTGGAAGATATTAGCAAATTTAGTGATGCTGAAAATGATAATTCAGGGGCTGACATCAACAATTTGGATACATATTTCCAAGTCAACCCTATTCCAACTACAAGAATACACAAGGATCATCTAGTTAAACAAATCATTGGAGACATAAATTCAGCACCTCAAACAAGAAGAATGACAAAGTATTTGAAAGAACATAGTTTGTTTAGTTCAGTTCAGCAAAGAACAAACCATAAAGACCTTCAAAATTGCTTGTTTGCTTGCTTCTTATCACAAGAAGAACCTAAAAAGGTAATTCGTGCATTGAAGGACCCAAGCTGGATAGAGGCTATGCAAGAAGAGCTTCTACAATTCAAGTTACAAGAAGTTTGGACCTTGGTGGATTTACCATATACGCCCATGGCAAAAAGGGCCATTGGCAATAACATGGGTTTAATAAGAACAAAGAAGGAGTGAAAGTGGCATTGTGATATAGAACAAAGCAAGATTGGTTGCACAAGGGAACACACAATAAGAGTATCGACTAATGATGAGGTTTTTGGCTCCTGTTGCCGATAATTGAAGCAATTAGGCTGATGTATAGCCTATGCCTTCATTTAAAACTTTGTGGTGTATCAAATGGATTAAAGGAGTTCTATTTCTGTATGGATAAGAATGAAAAGGAAGTCTATGTTTGTCAATCCACCGGTATTCTAAGATCCAGACTTCCCTGGACAAGTTGTCAAATTAGAAAGGCTCTCTATGGTTTGTGCATCAATGCCCCCAGACTTGGTATGAAACCTTTATCCGACTTACTTGTTGGAGAATGGGTTTCAGATAGGAAAGATATGACAAAACTTATTTATCGAAAAAAAGGGACAAAAGTGATATTCAGTTTAGTTTCAAGTGTGATGTAGAATGATATACATTTTTATTTATACAAAGAAGTCCTTATTTGCACTGAGTTTTAGAATGATGATCGGCATACGAAGTA
The DNA here is from genome assembly GCA_026074375.1 of Tanacetum coccineum. NCBI lineage: Eukaryota > Viridiplantae > Streptophyta > Magnoliopsida > Asterales > Asteraceae > Tanacetum > Tanacetum coccineum. The sequence goes on from BQNB010068860.1 coordinate 6,054, forward strand.
TTCAAATGAGTTCTATGGTTGAACTCACATTCTTCTTAGGACCTGAAGTGAAGCAGAATAAGATTGGATTTTTATAAGCCCCAAGATAAGTAAGTGACTGAGATTTGAAGAAATTTGGTTTTAGTTATGTCAAAACAGCAAGTACACCCAGGGAAAACCCATAGCATTTTACTCAAAGATGCAGATGGAGAAGATTAGATGAACACTATATAATCCATGATTAGAATATTGAGAATGCTAACTTCTTCAAGGGCTTGATATTATGGTTTGTTATTAAGTTGCTTGTGCAAGATTCTAAGTGGCCAAAATCGTAAAAGATTTACATCATTTATGTCTGTGAAAAGGATCTTTAGATACTTAAAAAGGTCAAACATAAAAAGAATCAAACAGTAAACTAATCCAAATTAGATGGGCCTTTGGTATCCAATAGCATTCACCTTTAGATTTGGGTGGCATAAGGCATATACTGACAGTGACTATGCAGGAGCAAGCTTAGATAGGAAGTCCATAATAGGAGGTTGTCAATTCCTAGGGTGTAGATTGATTTCATGGCAGAGCAAGAAGCAGACTGTGGTTGCTAATTCCACAACAGAGGCTAAATATGTAGCTGCTTCAAGTTGTTGTGGTCAAGTGCTTTGGATTCAAAAGCAACTGCTTGATTATGGGTATAACTTTATACATACAATGATCAATATTGATAATAAGAGCACAATATGCATAGTAAAGAACACTGTTTTTCACTCAAAGACAAAGCACATTGAGATTAGACATCACTTTATTAGAGATTCCAATGAGAAGAAACTAATTCAAATGATCAAGATTCATACTGACCAGAATCTTGCAATTTTGCTTACAAAAACATTTGATTTAAGTAGATTTCAATATCTGATTGCTAGTATTGGAATGCTTAACCTCTAAAGTCTTGATCAAGGGATTGATGTTTGGAATAGAATGGAAAAGCTGCTAACTTAGAAGTTTCTAATATTAAGTATAATTAGTGCTGCTAGTTATACTTAATACTGCTAAGTTAATACTGTTAGTTATACTTAATACTGTTAGGTATAATTAATAGTGTAAGAATTGAGAGAATTGGTGAGTTGAAAAACAGAAAGAGAGATGTGTGAAATAAAAACAGACAAAGTGATTTAGTAAGAAAAAAATTGGGAGATATGGTGAGTAGAAAAACAGAAAGGGAGATGTGTGAAACAAAAAAACAGACAGAGAGAAATGTGAGCAAAAAGAATTGAGAGAAAGCAAAAACAAACAGAGAGAAATGTAAGCAAAAAGAATTGAGAGAAAGCAAAAACACACAGAGAGAATTGTGAGCATAAAGAATTGATAGAAATCAAAAACAGACAGAGAGTTTTTGTAAGTCAAAAGGTTACATTGATGATGGAAAAGCTATTTAGAATGGAATTGAAATCAGTGCTGGTGACTCAATGTTAATGCTGTTAGGTATAACTTACTACTGCTGGTGAAAGTTAATGCTGCTAGGCATAACTTACTACTGAGTTAATACTGTTGGGTTACTTACTACTGCTAGTTGACAGTTAATGCTGTCAGGCATAACTTACAACTGCTGGTGAACGTTAATGCTGTTGAGGGTATTTTCATAAATACTTCGATTAAGGGTTTTAATCACTCATTCAATTGATTTTAATCTTTCATATACTCTCTAATCATAAACCCTAACTTAATTTCATCATTCTTCATCAAAACCCAACACAATGTCAAATCTAAAGTTTGCTGAGACTCATAATTTGGTCGCGTTTTTGGAGAAACCCGATGAAAGTGAAGGATTTGAGCAGATAGTAGATTTTCTGAATGCACATACTATCAAATGGAGAGGTTCAGTTACAAGCCCTAGTGGATGGGAAGAAAGTGATCATCACTGAGACAAGTGTAAAAAGAGTTCTTAAATTGAAAGATACTGAAGGAATTGATTGTCTACCCAATGCTACTATTTTTGAGCAACTTACACTCATAGGGTATGAAAAACTTTCTCAGAAGCTTACATTCTATAAAGCTTTCTTTTCTCCTCAATGGAAGTTTTTGATTCATACAATTTTGCAATGCCTAAGTGCTAAGACTATTGCATGGAACGAATTTAGTAGCACTATGGCCTCTACAATAATCTGCTTAGCCACAAACCAAAAATTTAACTTTTCTAAGTATATTTTTGATAATATGATGAAGAACTGGGAAGGTGAGGTTAAATTTCTGATGTATCCAAGATTTGTACAACTATTTGTGAATAAACAAGTTGGGGATATGTCACATCATAAAAGGATTTATGTTACCCCCTCTCATACAAAGAAGATTTTTGCTAACATGAAGAAGGAATGTAAAGGTTTTTCTGGAACAGTCACACCTTTATTTCAAACCATGATGGTTCAAACTTAAGAAGAAATAAGTGAAGGTTCAGCTATTCCTACTGATCCCCATTACACAACCATTATTACTCAACCATCAACATCTCAACCCTAAATGAAACAAAAACCAAGGAAGCCAAAGAGAAAAGACACCGAGATTCCTCAATCCAGTGGTCCTACAGAACCTATAACAGATGAGACTGACAATGTGGAAAGTGTACCTACACATTCTAATGATCCACTTCTCAGTGGTGAGGATAGTATTAAACTAAAAGAATTGATGGAACTTTGTACCATATTACAATCAAGAGTTCTTGCTCTGGAGACTACAAAGACCACTCAAGAACTAGAGATTGATAGCTTAAAAAGGAGAGTGAAGAAGCTTGAGAAGAAGAAAAGGTCAAGAACTCATGGACTCAAAAGGTTGTACAAGGTTGGGCTAAGTGCTAAGGTTATTTCCTTTGATGATGAAGGTTTAGGTGATTAGGAGGATGCATCCAAACAGGGGAAGAAAATAGCTGATATTGACCAAGATGCAGAAGTTACATTGATTGATGAGACTCAGGGGAGGAATGTTAATAACTTAATGTTTGATATAAGTGTTTTAGATGAGCAGGAAGTTAAGGTTGAAAAGGTAGTTAGTACTGTTGAAGTTACTACTGATAGTGCTACAACAACAACTGTTGTTGATTACCCCCAAACACACCACCCACACCCATGGCTTCAGACTTTAATAGAGATCAAAGTTGCAAAACCCAAAGTTAGAGGGGTTATGATTCAAGAGCCAAGTAAATTTACAACAACAACACCAGCTGCATCAAAACCTTCACAGAACAAAGGCAAGGCAAAAATGACTAAGCCTGAGAAACCTTTAAAGAAAAAGGATCAGATTATGCATGATCAAAAAGTTGCTCTAAATCTTCAAGCTCAATTACAATATGAATTAGAAGAAGAAGAGAGGCTTGCAAGACAAAAGGAAGAAGAAGCCAACATAGCTTTAATTAAATCATGGGATAACACACAAGCAATGATGGATGCTGACTATCAAATGGCTCAACAATTACAAGCAGAAGAACCGGAGGAGTTGAGCATTGAAGATAAGTCAAAGTTGTTTGTACAACTCTTAGAGGAAAGGAAGAAACACTTTGCAGCATTGAGAGCAGAAAAAAAGAGAATAAACACCTAATCAAGTCAACAAAGAAAGCTTTGGATTCTATCTAAAAATCATGGAAGGATATACTACGAAAAATAGTTGAAGGGCTTCAAGGTGAATTATCAAGGACATGTTTGATAAAGCTTTTCAAAGAGATTAACATTTTGTTGATTACAAAACGCAGTTGTAAAAAGAGTTCATAGAGAGTTGAAGAGGGGGATGAGAAAGCGAGCAGGATTAAAAAGAGAAGGAGAAGGGCTTGAATCTGACAATTCAAAGAAGCAGAAGATAGATGATGATCAAGAAGAAGCTGAGATGAAAAACCTTATTGAAATAGTTTAAGAGGATGTAGATGATATAGCAATTGATGCTATTCCTTTGGCTACTAAGTATCTAAGTATTGTTGACTGGAAGATTTACAAAGAGGACAAGAAAAGCTATTACCAGATAATTAGAGCTGATTGAAGTTCAAAGATGTATTAACTTTTTAATGCAATGTTTAGAAGCTTTAACAGAGAAGATTTGGAAACTCTGTGGAAACTGGTAAAAGCTAGGTTTATGTCAACAAAACCAGTGGAAGACTTGGATTTGATGTTATGCTGGAATTTGAAAATTATGTTTGAACCACTGACAGCATGAGATGTATGGAAGAATCAACTAGGAAACAAAGTGCTAATTTGGAAGTTGATTGATTCCTATGGAGTACATTTAGTAAGAATGGATTCTATGCACATCTACATGCTGGTTGATAAAAGATATCCTCTTAAACCATCAATAATTAAAGAAATGTTCAATAAGAAGCTACAAGCTGATGATTGGAATAAAATGTGCTATCAGCTTCTTAATCTTCTCACAAAACAGCTCAACGGTAAATGAAGTGTTTGTAAGCATCCTTCTGGTGATTGATGAAGCTTTGAATGAAGAAACTTGATGATTTTGAAGATAAATATCAAGTTTAGAGGAGGATTGTTAGGATTAAAAGCTTCTTGATGCTGTTTGGAGTTAATACTGTTCTTGTTAAAGATAATGCTGCTCAAAGGAATTAAGACTGCTAAGTTAGTGCTGCTGGTACAAAAGTTACTACTGTTGGTGATGAAAGTTAATACTGCTGGTATAAAAGTTACAACTCCTGAAGGATTACAACTGCTAAAAGGATAAAGATTGCTCAGAAAGGATAAAGATTGTTTATATGATATGTATGAGATATTTTTGTAAAAGATACGTATAAGTTATATGTTTAGAAGATCATGATAACTTAAGAAAATATTGTAATCCAGTTAGGACTCCTTGGTGTATAAAAGGAGGTCCTAGGGCATAGAGATTGATATATATCTTTCATTAATCTGTCAATCTATTCGTAGCTTCAAGGTTTTGTATAACCATAATGTTGATCCTAAACCTAGATCGATTCCTTAGGTTGTCTAAGGTTAAATTACCTTGGATAAATCCAAAATAACTTATTGTAGAAACTTTGTATGTATATTAAAGTGTATGCGGAATCTACACCTTAATACCTAGAAGTATTATGAATAAAATAGTAATCTTGAACAAACAAAGATATAACTAAACGCTCCAATATTATTAGATCAATAATACGAGTACTCTTCACTTAGTACTAGGGTTTACAACCTTGAAGCTTTTCTTAATCGACTTTGACAACTATGAAGACTTATATGCAAAACTGATATCCCAACTAATGCCCTAGAGCCTCCTTTTATAGACTAAGGAGTCCTAGTCGGCTTACAATACATTCCTAAGATATCTTAATCTTTTCTAAACATAAACGTAATCTTTTAAATAAATACATTATGTATATCTTGTACATAAATATCTCAATACTTATCTTCACAAGTATTCTTGTTCTCCAAACAATCTTTATCTCTTTAATTCGTCTTTATCCTCTTGACAGTAGAAAGTCTTCAAACAGTTGTAATCTTTTCACCAGCAGCACTAATAAACATAAGCAGTAGTAACATTAGTACTAGCAGTACTAATATACACTAACAGTAGTAACTTGTACTAGCAGTCTTAACTTTTACTACTAGCAGCACTAACTACTTAGCTTATATTTTAGTCTTCAACACTGAGCAATCTTAACTTCAACTAACAGCAGTAACTTTATGCTATCAGTACTAAATTATACTAACAGTAGTAACTAGCAGTGGTAACATTATACTACCAGTACTAACCACTTAGCATAATTTCCATTATGTTACCTGAAACAACCAGTAACTTCTAAGAATCCATGAAGTCTTGTTAAGTCCCAACAATGCCCTAAACATACACAATGATGCCCTAATGTTCATACAAATGGATGCACTAAACAAAACAAAAAGATGCTTTATCTTAACATGATGCTCTTATCATACTAAGAGATGCCGTAACACATATTTTGGATGCAACATACATAATGATGCCCTAATGTTCATACAAATGGATGCACTAAACAAAACAAACAGATGCCCTAACTAAACATGATGCCCTAACTAAACATTATGCTCTTATCATACTAAGAGATGCCGTAACACATATTTTAGATGCACTAATTATACAAACAAACGTTGTAACAATTCGTGTGATGCCCTAATCATACTAACAGATGCCCTTATCATAACAATAATCGATAACTGATTATGATTAGAGTTACCCTAAACATACAAATAGATGCCTTGAACATACACAATGATGCCCTAATGTTCATACAAGTGGATGCACTAAACAAAACAAACAGATGCCTAACTTAACATGATGCTCTTATCATACTAAAAGATGTCGTAACAAATATTTTGGATGCACTAATTATACAAACAAATGTTGTAACAATTCATGTGATGCCCTAATCACACTAACAAATACATAACAATAATCAATAACTGATTCTGATTACACGTTACCCTAAACACACAAATAAATGCCTAAAACGTATACAATGATGCCCTAATGTTCATACAAATGGATGCACTAAACAAAACAAACTGATGCCCTATCTTAACATGATACTCTTATCATACTAAGAGATGCTTTAACACATATGTTGGATGCAACATACACAATGATGCCCTAATGTTCATATAAATAGATCCACTAAACAAAACAACTATATGCAATAACTTAACATGATGCTCTTATCATACTAACAGATGCCTTAACACATATGTTGGATGCAACATGCACAATGATGCTCTAATGTTCATACAAAAAGATGCACTAAACAAAACAAATAGATGCAATAACCTAACATGATGTTCTTATCATACTAAGAGATGACATAACACATATTTTAGATGCACTATACGTACAAACGTTGTAACAATTCGTGTGATACCCTAATCATACTAACAGATGCCCTTATCGTAACAATAATCGATAACTGATTATGATTACACGTTACACTAAACATGCAAATAGATGCCCTAAACATACACAATGATACCCTAATGTTCATACAAATGGATGCAATAAACAAAACAAACAGATGCCCTATTTTAACATGATGCTCTTATTATACTAAGAGATGCCGTAACACATATTTTGGATGCAACATACACAATGATGCCCTAATGTTCATACAAATTGATGCACTAAACAAAACAAACAGATGCCCTAACTAAACATGATGCTCTTATCATACTAAGAGATGTCGTAACACATATTTTGGATGCACAAATTATAGAAAAAACTTTGTAACATTTCTGTGTGATGCCTAATCATACTAACAGATGCCCTTATCATAACAATAATCGATAACTGATTCTGATTACACGTTACATTAAACATATAAATAGATGCCCTAACATACAAATGTTTCACTAATGTCATATAAAGTGAATGCAACAAAATAAAACAAACAAGATGCCCTAAGTAACATGATGCTCTTATCTACTAAGTGATGTCGTGTCAAATATTTTAGATGCACTAATTATCAAAAAAATGTTGTAACAATTCGTGTGATGGCCCTAATCAAAAACTAACTGTTCCCTTATTCCTAAACATACAAACAAATTCCCTAAACGTACACTTGATGCACTAATGTTCATAATCTAAATGGAAGTCATATAAACAAAAACAAACAGATGCCCTATCTTAATATGATGCTCCTATCATACTAAAAGATGCCTTAACACATATTTTAGATGCAACATACATAATGATGCCCTAATGTTCATACAAATATATGCACTAAACAAAACAAATAGATGCAATAACTTAACATGATGGCTCTATTCATAAACTAAGAAGATGTCATAACTATATTTTGGATGGCACTTTACATATAAACATTGTAACAATTGTTGTATGCTTATATCATACTAACAGATGCCCTTATCATAACAATAATCGATAACTGATTATGATTACACGTTACCCTAAACATACAAATAGATGCCCTGAACATACACAATGATGCCCGAATGTTCATATAAGTGGATGCACTAAACAAAATAAAGAGATGCCCTTCTAACTTGAGCCTCTTCATTCTACTTAAGAGATGTCGTAACTATCTTTGTTGGATGCACTAAACAAAACAAGCAGATGCCCTAACTTAACATGGTGCTCTTATGATACTAAGATATGCCAAAACACTATTTTAGATGCACTAATTATACAAACAAACGTTGTAACAATTTGTTGATGCCCTAATCATACTAATAGATGCCTTTATCATAACAATAATCGATAACTGATTATGATTACACGTTACCCTAAACATGCAAATAGAATGCCTATCGTACACAATGATGCCCTAATGTTCATACAAATGGATGCACTAAACAAAACAAACAGATGCCCTATCTTAACATGATGCTCTTATCATACTAAGAGATGCCTTAACACATATGTTGGATGCAACATACACAATGATGCCCTAATATTCATACAAATAGATGCACTAAACAAAACAAATAGATGCAATAACTTAACATGATGCTCTTATCATACTAAGAGATGCCATAACACATATTTTGGATGCACTATACATACAAACGTTGTAACAATTCGTGTGATGCCCTAATCATACTAACAGATGCCCTTATCATAACAATAATCGATAACTGATTATGATTCCACGTTACCCTAAACATACAAACCGATGCCCTAAACATACACAATGATGCCCTAATGTTCATACAAATGGATGCACTAAACAAAACAAACAGATGCCCTATCTTAACATGATGCTCTTATTATACTAAGAGATGTCGTAACATATTTTTTGGATGTTCTAAACAAAACAAGCAGATGCCCTAACTTAACATGGTGCTCTTATCATACTAAGATATGCCGTAACACATATTACAGATGCACTAATTATACAAACAAACGTTGTAACAATTCGTGTGATGCCCTAATCATACTAACAGATGCCCTTATCATAACTATAATCGATAACTGATTATGATTACACGTTACCCTAAACATGCTAATAGATGCCCTAAACATACACAATGATGCCCTAATGTTCATACAAATGGATGAACTAAAAAAAAATAGATGCCCTATCTTAACATGATGCTCTTATCATACAAAGAGATGTCGTAACACATATTTTGGATGCAACATACACAATGATGCCCTAATGTTCATACAAATGGATGCACTAAACAAAACAAACAGATGCCCTAACTAAACATGATGCTCTTATCATACTAAAAGATGTCGTAACACATATTTTGGATGCACTAATTATACAAACAAACGTTGTAACAATTCATGTGATGCCCTAGTCATAATAACAGATGCTCTTATCATAACAATAATCGATAACTAATTATGATTACACGTTACTCCAAACAATGTAAACATACAAATAGATGCTCTGAACATACACAATGATGCCCTAATGTTCATATAAGTGGATGCACTAAACAAAACAAACAGATGCCCTAACTTAACATGATGCTCTTATCATACTAAGAGATGTCGTAACAAATATTTTGGATGCACTAATTATACAAACAAACGTTGTAACAATTCGTGTGCGCCCTATCCACTAACAAGGATACTTATCATAAACAATAAATCCGAGTAACTATTTTGATTACATGATACCCTAAAAATATAAATAAATGCCCTAAACGTACACAATGATGCCCTAATGTTCATACAAATGGATGCACTAAACAAAACAAACATATGCCCTATCTTAACATGATGCTCTTATCATACTAAGAGATGTCTTAACACATATGTTGGATGCAACATACACAATGATGCCTTAATATTTATACAAATGGATGCACTAAACAAAACAAATAGATGCAATACCTTAACATGATGTTCTTATCATACTAAGAGATGCCATAACACATATTTTGGATGCACTATACATACAAACGTGTACTATTCGTATGATGCCCTAAATCTTACTAACAGAATCCCTTCTTATCATAACAATAATGGATAACTGATTATGATTACACGTTACCCTAAACATACACAGTGCTGCCCTAATGTTCATACAAATGGAATGCTCTTATCAAACTAAGAGATGTTGTAACACGTATTTAGGATGCATTAATTATATAAAAAAACGTTGTAAAAATTCTTGTGTTGCCCTAATCATACACAGTGATTAAAAATACATAATTAGGCTTATACAAGCTAAGCAAGATCTATTCTATTGGGATCAACAATATGGAAGAATGTTACAAAGCTCTGAATGATCAACTAGATTGGAATAACCCTGAAGGTGATAGATATCCATTCAACTTAAGCAAACCACTTCCTTTGGTTCAATCAAGAAATCATCAGATTATCCTGGTTGATTACTTCTTCAACAATGACTTGACATACTTGCAAAGAGGAAGCACCGGTACACCAGACGAAGGCTGCTAAGTACGATCTGCAAGGAATTGAAGACATGGTACCCAACTTGTAGAGTCTCGTAAAAGTAGCTTACAATAGACATGCTCTTTTAGGCACTTCACATTAGAGATCTAAAAGACAAACCTTATATAGATATGCTACTAACAGGGTGTCCAAACATGATGTGTAATCCACCAAAAGAATTCTAGTAGTGACAAATGTCAAAGTCAACATATGGTATGGTTATGGTCATCTTAAGGAGATTGAAGTTCGAAGATCTAATCAGCAATTATACAAGTTCATGGAAGACGACTTTCTACGACTTCATCTAAATGACATCGAGGACATGCTGCTTCTCGTAATTTAGAACATATTCTTCAACCTCAAAGGTAAGGACATTATACACCTAGCCGCAGCCTTACGTATGTTCACAAGACGAATTGTAATCTAGAAGCGGGTGGAAGATCTTCAACTTGGTGTCGAAAGCTACCAGAAAAATCTCAACATCTTCAGACCACTGATGTACAAAGCTGGCATCACTGACTTAGAACCATATACCACATACTCTAACCCTCAATGTGTCATCTATTTGGACAAGTTGGAGAGAAACAGACTAATGTGTTCTTATGAGCTCTATAAGTTCAGTGACGGTACACTCATATAAGTTCGAGATAAACTTGAAGACATGCTCAACAACTTGGAGATGAGGTATACAAGTGTCATGCCAAGAAGAAGATGGAGAATTTGGACAAGAAACGGTCTCGCATCATGGTGAAAAACATTAATCGTCAGTTGCTAGAAAGAAGGTTGATGAGAAGCTTGGAAAAGTTTGTTGGTGGAAGGGAATACGAGGAAGACCTTAGACTGCTTCAGCGAACAATATGACTTTGCCATATTTTGTTTTACTATTTCAGGTCAAACCTCGTAATTAAAATACTTGTGAATATGTAAATAAGTAGTGTAAGAATAATAATAGGCATATATAGTGTTTGAGTACGAATTTTCAATAATTTATTTGTAAATTCAAAAAATTTCAAATTAACGTACTCAAACACCATATAACACCCTCATAAATTCAGGGGGAGCATCAAAATGTTCCCAATAAAAAGGCTTGATATATAATTAGAAAACATTTTTCTCCCTAAATAATTTTCATACATATTTGAATCAATTGATATCCAAAATATCAAGAGATTTGACATTTTTGATAAGGAGAGAAAATGATCTGAATTACTCTAGTGCATCTTCTTCCTCGTATGTGCAAAACATTTTCGGTTATCAATGCATATATGCAGGGGGGTCAATTTTGAAAGTTAAAAACCATCGAGGTACTAAATGTTTTGATTTATATTACAAAGTACCTTGATCGATGTTTTTCAAATGGTTTTAAGGCTGTAAACAATACCAAAAGACCGATCATGTATTTAATTTATTAGAGTTATAAGGTGGTTAGGTATAGGTGTTCGTTCCCATGATCCAGCCAGAACCGGAGGTATCTATCAAGCAACATTCCATTAGATAGAGTAGAAGTCCTTAGGTATGATTAAAAGGAGAAAAAGTGAGAAAAGGGAAAAATGCAGACTAAGACAGAGCTAACACTAGAACAAACCCAACAAGGTGTTAGTAATGAAGTCTTGGTAACCATTGAAGGGGTTGAAGAATGAAAAAGAAAAGTTAAGATAAAGGGTGAAAAGAAAGAAGCCCTCCTTACACTTAGGCAGAAACCGGGTCAATACATATTCTATCAGAAACACTAAGCTATTGTCTGGTAATAAAAATAGTCATCATAGACCCAGTGATGCGATGCACAACCCTCCCCAACCACTCAAGGTCTCTCAAAAGACTCTTGTTTCATTTCTCACAGAGATTACACACATTTCTATTGACTTTCTCACTCTGAGTTAGTTGGTATTGAAAAGGTGGCAGTCTGCTCCAGCCTTTGATTACTAAAATCAAAGTGCACTATCGAGTCTAGAGCCATAAAGAGATCATCCGTAAATCTTACTAGGATACTATTCCAATATATTTGTTTTTCATAAACTGTGAAAACAAGTAATATCTTAAGAGTCTTACACATTATCCTTGTGATTTTGCCAGAACATCAGAGTGATACCTATGTATTTACAATGACGATGGAAATCCTTCCAGATCCAACATCAAACAAGCTCTGCGGTAGGTGACTTGTGAGATCCTATATGGATCAAACTTATAAGACTGGATATCGATTCGGTCCAGACTATGAATTGATGGTTGACGAATTTTGAAATGCTTAAAACTCTCGATGTGTAGCAAAACCACTTTAGCAAGTGACACGTTGATTGATTTTCAAATTAATTTTTGATTCAATCGATGAGACTTTGTCTCTCTGGTTCACTCATACCGTGTTGTCTGCTTTGAGACACTCCGGTAATGAGAACATCTAGTGTAGTTCCGAAACCCTGTCAAGGAGATTCTTTAAAATTCTACCTGATCACAGGCAGTATTTATACCGATTGACGGGGAACCGTGGTTATTGCAACCGTATTTGACAAAGTGACAAAGACACTTTCGTCCATATATGTTGTTTATCACTAACCCATTCATGTAGGAAATCCCGATGGTTGCCGCAGCTGGTTCAAGACAAGTCAAGATTCATAGCCACATGCTCATACTCGACCGACATATGTAAAGACATTATGAAAGCTCAAGTACATGTTTCAAGACTTCCGCTACTCTGATACCACATGTCCTTCTTGAAGTGATGAAGTGTTAAAGTTAAAGAACTTCAAGAAAGATGAAAATACAAGCTTTTAAGAACAAGAAAAGTATGAGCATGTCGGTCCAAAGGTCACAAGTACACAAGATGGCAAAAGATCACAAAATGATGATAAGAGATTATATTCGGCTGATGATCTCAAGAAGCTCAAAGATCACATGCAAGTCAAGCTTAAAGGAACAAGCTCAAGCCTAAAGTCTAAAGATCACTACACATATCACAAGATGAAAGACAAGATTCAAGACCACGAGCAAAGACCAAAGACATTCATAGAATGTAGAGCTTAAGATTTTGTATATTGAAGCGACCTCCCTTAAGGGGAGATTGTTAGAAATCGAGAAAAGACTCGGTCACTCATAGAATATGTAGCTAGTAGGTCTTAGATAGTTTTTAAAACCTTAAATAGGTAAATAGGCCAAAGCCCATAGAAAGCCCATCAAGGCCCTATGGAGCCGCGGCTTGGCATTGTATAAATACCCTCTCTATAGCTTGGAGAGGGTGTTGGTTGGTTTCATTTTCACACACACTATTAATCTAATATTCTCTCTTTCTCTCTCTCTAGAAACCTTCCTTCAATCTCTTTCCCTCTCTAGTTTCTTCATTAATTGGTTAAGTGTTTAGAGAAAACATGGTTTCTACACCTACATCCTTTGTACTTAATTGTTTTTTGGCATAATAATATTTACTAGGGAAACCCTTTACCCAAAAAAACACAAGACTATACATATAAGATTAAGTAAGGATGTGTGAAGAAAAACGTTAATTTTTATTTATCTGCATTTAATAACGACTCATTTTATTCCTCTTTATAAGTTCAACTTGCACACGTATTTAGAAATCAACTTAAAACATTATTAACAAGAATATAAATATCAACATCAAGGTACAACCTCACGTTACTATGAGATGAAAATAAATAGACGAGATTCTGCGTATAACAACAACATATGTTTTTTCAAAGTCTTTATGTGCTACTAATCACACATAATGTATATAACATGATATAAATAGTAAAATCAAAACCGAATATAAGCATGTACAGACTGGTCAACCTCACGTGACCAAAGATTATGAAGACCCTCAAATTTCAGACAAAGCCTGATATGTATAAACTAATTAAGTCAAATTCTAATTTGTATAAAGCCTAGTAGATGTCTAGATTTTCCATGATACAATCTTAATCTTGCACTTATACCTTACAAGAAGCATCAGAACATCATATTATCACATAATGTGGGATCTATAATTTGTTTATTTGCTTACAGTAATTCACTTGGATAAAATAACTTAACTTGTGATTGCTATAATTTGTTTATTTGCTTACGAAACCAACATATATAAATTGTCTTAGTATGAAGAATAAAAGGGAAAAGAATACCTAACCTTTTTGTTCATCAAGGGCCTTTTTCACAATCATGACACATGCTCCTGAAATCTACGAGATGGTTCTCATAAACATCAAATCGTTCGTGGAACAAAAGTTTATACAAAATAATAATTGATATTAAAACATAATGAAGAAAATATGTAAACACTTGTGCGTGCACCTAAACGAAATAAATGTCGTTTTTGAACAGCAAAAACAGCGGCGTTTTAGAAAAAATGACGTCGTTCAAACAACAAATGTATAAAAGGATAATGAACACCTTAAAAAATATAAAAACAAGTTATTTGAAAACTGTTGCAGGAGAATTGATAAGGTTATTTTGATGGGTATGATGGGTTCTATCTAATGGATTCACCAATCACAATCTATGAGATTGGCTGCAATCAGGAATCATGTACATCTGCTCTTATAGGGTTAAGTAAAGATCGGTTGCCAACTCATCTCAACTTAGACGCTCACAGGATCAAGGTGGATTCTATTCGTTTTCCGATTTGTAATGACGCTTTGGGTCCTTCCCATAATCTCTTTGTTGAGTGCACGTGACACGGGATATTTGGTATGTAGTTAAATTTTGATAGGGTCTCAACACTATATCTGTGGAAATCGATGATATATCCATGAGTTATTCAGGATTACTAAACAACAAAGGAGGTCTTTGTTTCAACGTGCTTAGAAGTATAGTGGTTCATATCTATTGGCATTTAAGCTAAACTACTCTACACCAACAAACAACAACCAAAGAATTTCATCAAACCCTCACAACAGACAGATTGCTTAACTGGGTATGAATATGGGTCAAGACAGAAAGATGCTAATGGTTAAAGATAATGGTGGGAACCAGTTTAGACAGTATGCTAGGCAGAATGCAGGAAATCAGATTAGGTATAATGCAGGGCAGATTGCAAGGAATCATAATGGGTATAATGCGGTACAGAATGCAAGGAATCAGGTTGGCCAGAATGCAATTCAAAATCCGGGTATTCAAAATGTTGGAAATTTAAATGGGATTATTGTTATTCTAGGGAATGCAAATCAGAATAGGAATGGAAATGTTGTAGCAACAAGGGCTGAGGGTAATGGTAATGGGAACAATGCTAATCAGATAAGGTGTTACAACTGCAAAAGAGTGGGTCATTATGCTAGGAATTGCACAGTACGGCCAAGGAGAAGGGATGATGCTTATCTTTAGACTCAGTTATTGATTGCTAAAACAGAAGAACCTCAAATAAAGAGATTGAGGATGTCAACGTGAATTGCATCTTAATGGCCAATTTGCATCAAGCATCTTCATCGGGTACTCAAACTGACAAATCTCCCATCTACGATTCAGATGGATCATCTGAGGTACACCAACAAGAAAATTATTCTAATAATGAGATATTTAATATGTTTACTCAAGAGGAACAATATACTAATCTACTCGAGCCTACTACCAGACCATTGCTGGTATAACAGGATGATAGCAATGTCATTCTTGCGGATTCCAATATAGACCCTAGTGGAGAAACAGTAGAACATCATCCTGCTACTGTTGAGGAAACACGTGCTTTCTATGAGTCATTATATAATAATTTGGTCATTGAAGTTGAGATAGTCAACACGGTCAATCGCAAAATGAAAGAAGCGAATATCGAATTAACCGCTGAGCTTGCAAGATATAAGGGACAAGAAAAATGTTTTGAATTCAATCAAGCAAAATTTGATGAACTTGAAAATGGTTATATAAGTCTGTTTATCAAGAACAATGTCTTACTAAAAAGACAAATGCTCTTCACTTAAGTTCTGCTAAAACGATAACGACTTTGAATGAGGAAATTACAAATCTAAATAACCAGCTTTCAAAAGAAAAATCAATTGTTTCCTATCTTTAACAAGAAAGGGAAAAGTTAAGGAGTGATTTCAAAACACGCGAAGATGAACTTCTTGATAAACTAATTCAATCTGAGAAAATGTTAGATGTAAAGAATCATTGCTCCGGGGGTCGGGGAGACTCAAACCATAAAATAGGCATTTCTAGAGAAAGAGAGAGCAGTTAGAGAAAAAATATGTAAAATAGAACAAAATGTAAAAATGATATAAGAATCTAAACCCCTCAATAGAAGCCATGGAGGGGGTATATATACCACCATACGTTACACAATATACTATATTGTCTATTCTAGTCCCTATGTATGGTGGTATGGTAAACTATGATAATTCCGTAAATGTCGTCACATAAATGAAATCCTAATAATCTTCCTCTATGGGACGATATACAGAATTACTTACAATATTTTCCTAACAAGTACATATTAATTAAGAGCAAGAACTTCCATGAAGCTTCCAATGTTGATGATGTCTTCTGTCGTCTTTGACTTCAAGTCTACACTCCAACATGAATCATCTTTGTAGTACCTTGTAGGAGAAATACTGTAATAGGAATGAACTAAGTAACCCATACACTTCTGGTTAAAGAGAAGCTTCTGAATTAGCTTCCCCCTAATTCATGTCGCATATTCTTTATTTAGAAACTTCCATAGCTTCCCCCTGAACTAGCAATCCTCTCTAGAGCAGTTTTAAAGCTTTCTTACAAGCTTAGAATAATTAAGTGCATAGCGGAATTAGTAGAATACCACATCAAATATTACTGCTTCTTTGAAAATAAGCTTAGTGATTAACCGTTCAAGGAAACATTAACTGGATCAACAACGTATCTTCTTACGCTTGAATAATTCTTCTCACATCTCTTCCCCCTCGAAGCTCAAGTAATGCATACTAAACATAACAAGATATCTCTTCCCCCATGTGGTTGAAGTAATGCACCCAAAATAACAAGTTAAAACACTGATTTTCTCTACGGTTATGACATTCGTCTTCCCAAAATGACCTAAAATAAGAAGAAGGTATGGGCTCTATCACATGTACTTGTTGTATGTTCTAGTGTATCCACTACTTCCCCCTTGCTGGTTTCGATACATCAGAATCAACAAAACCTTGTACGCACATATACTTGAATACTTGTGTGAAGAATAAATTAGCTCAAATCTATCTCGTGAGAGCTGCTGATCAAGTCTTTTCTTATAAACTCTCTCTGACTATCTTTTACCAACCCCTTTGTAGGCTATTTGAGGTAACCACTAATGAAGTAAACCTGATATACCAAACTTGAAGTTGAAGTAGAATTCCCCGTTCTTGTGATTTAAGCTTGAATAAATGCTGGAAGAACAGTGTAGAGATTTATGCTCCATGCAAATATCTAAGTACTCAATACTCCACCAAAGTATGAGACATTCATCACCTGTTGAGATTATCCACAACATTTTCTGCGTATGACACTGAGTACTACAACGTAACTCCTTTAAATGATAGTTATTCAGGTCTCAACCAACCGCTCTGACTGTTGGTAACTAGATAACCCAAGTCTTCATCTAAAACATAACCCCGAGCAAGTTATCATTGAAAGTCATGCATCCAACCAACCCTGACTTCAAGATAAAATAATTACATGCCTTCATGAAATCCAACTTCAATCTCAAATAAGTGATACCCCGTCAACTCCATGGTCACTTAGAAAGTTACATACCAAATCTAGCATTTACAAATTAAGGTCCAATACTTCTTTATAAAAATCGATCCCGGTCTCATTACTTAAAAATTGTTACTTCATCATTGTACACCCCGATTATAATAGTAAACCATTTAATGTACCAAAATTAGCCATTATTAACCAATGTTTACATAAATCGCAAATAGCCCAACATTCCTTATTATAAACAACACTTACCATGTATCTATAGCAGATTTAAACATAGCCCACATATCAAATTCTTAAATATTCGGCCCAAGCTAGTATGAAATAGCAGTCCCAAAATAATCTTGAGATATGTGTCTTATAACCGGCCTACTATCAACACAGCTCCAAAAATTAGTGATATACAAGATTCAATACCTAATTTAACTCATAACTTCAACCCTAATCACTTATCTCAAAAAACATCCACCCCCTTTTATACTCTCACTTCCCAGCCACCAACCAATTAACACAACCTACTTTCTCTTATAAATCTCACTCAGCCATAAGATATGAATTAATTCAATCACAACATCTCTTCTTCTAATCTTAACTGTACTAAATCATAACCTTCTTTAAACCACACAAAAGCAACCATACTTCAAACCCTTTACTTTATTCTACTGAAACGGAAGACCAAAAGAAGAAGACCAATGGATTCAAGATCTTTATCAAAGGTCTCGCGTAGGTTTGTTTTGTTTTGTTTTTCAATTCAAAACAAAGATGGAGTATAACATAATTGTTATAACTCTATCTTTATTTTCGTATAAACAAGATCTATGATGGGTATGGTTTAAACCTTGTAAATCTTTAAGGATTTTGAATAAGTTTGATAATTTGAGTTCTTGATGTTTTTGTTATGTTTTGAGTCTAGCTGAGATGTAGTATGTTATAAGAAAAAATGGGATTGTTGATGATATGATTAAGGTTATATGATAGAGAAGTTGTTGTTTGGGTTGTTTTTTTTGAATAGATAGATGTGTTCATGTCGAGTTGTAACATCCTTTCTCAATTATGAAAATAGAAAAAAAAATGAATATTATATGAATGTTGCAAAAAGGATATGAAGTTATTAGAACAAAAATATAATAAATGTATTTATAAAAAATAAATTTATTATAAACATTATATATAACAAATCGAAATCGTTTTAAATAATGGATTAGGATAGCATGTTTTAAGAATTAACTATATAAATAATTAGTAAATAATATTTATAGATATGGAAAATAGGTATAATGAAAATTTGTAAAATATTATAAATCCGTAAAAAACTTCAAATAGAATTCCAAAAGTCCAACCTCGGAAATCATCTAAATCACCGATAAATTATATGTCCATTGCCAATAAAGTATATGTACATTGACTCAGTTGACTCGACTCGGACAACTCGGTAAATAACCGATTTGACGTCATTCTGGTAACATATTTACGGGTATATAAAGGGCTCGAATATATGCTGCTTTAAAACCGGTATATTTCAGCCGAAACATATTTCGCATGATACTCGAAATTCATATTTCGCTCACATCGAAATCCTGCATATTTCGCCTTGAACCTCAAGGGGTAGAGGCGGTCGCCAAAGGGACGGATGATTTTGGGGTTGAACTAATGGGGCATATTTCGCGTCTGGGCCTTGGTGACGGTTTTATTTGAACACCTGGAGCATGATTTTCGCTCCTTAAAAGGCGGAATAAGCCCAGAAAATACTTGAGTAGATAAGTAGTTTTAAAGTGTCAAATAAGCCAGAAAATCATAGTCTAAATCAGCTAAAACAAGGACGATATTAAAGCCGTTTTACCCAAAACCCACCAAGATAAGTTACCTACAATAAATTGTGACCTAATAAGCTCTTAAATAAACTGTTAAATAAGCCACGAAAAGAATATCCCAATAAGCCCACCATTAAAGTGACAAGAAGTGACATAAAAAGTGACAAAGATGACAGATTTAAGACATAAAGGTTTTTACAGATCTAAGACACGGGACCAAATAAACCAAACTAACCCAAGATTGAACCAAGGCTCTTGATACCAAATGTTAGATGTAAAGAATCATTGCTCCAGGGGTCGAGGAGAATCAAACCACAAGATAGCCATTTCTAGAGAGAGTAGTGAGAGAAAGAAATATGTAAAATAGAATAGAATGGGAAAATGATACAAGAGTCTCAACCCCTCCATGGAAGCCATAAAGGGGTATATATACCACCACACATTACACATGTATACTATAGTCTATTCTAGTCCCTGCGTATGGTGGTAAGATAAACTATGTTAATTCCGTAATGTCATCACATAAATGAAATCCTAACAGAAAAGGATTAAGGAATTAGATAACATTTTGGTTAAACGGGTCAATCGATTCAAACGATGCATATGCTTTCACCTAAGCCATACTCGTTTTACCATAATGAACAAAAATGGGTCTTGGTTATCAAAATCCCTTCAATCTCAAGCATTCTTAGAAGAAGCAACAGAGTTTGTATAATGGCAATGTATTATTAGATAAACATGATCCTCCTGTTGTGTATGATTCATAGGACTTACTGCAACTTTCTCACGAGAGTCGTTCAAAAACAAAACAACTTAACAAAGAAATAAAACCAGCAAATTATACACACATTAATAAACTTTCTAAGGTTTTTGTTTCTCAAACGGCCAAGTTACGAGAAGAGGTCTATGTTAAAATACTTCCAAAATGGCCAGTGTTTCTAACACAATTTCTAGACCAATTTCAATACCTGATGATGAATTTTTGGATGATACTCCTTCACCGAGTGTTGCACAAAAATTTATAAATTAGGTAAAAGACACCATTGTGAATCTTCAACGTGTTGTAAAGTTAAGAATGTCATTAAATGTAAACAATTAGTCATCTCCTGTTCACCAAGATATTCAAAAGATTTTTAAGGATGAAATTGCTGCTATCGTTAACCAAGTTGACGTAAGACTAATACATTTTGAAAAGAATTTTTGAAAGAAGCAGCTAAATTTGTTCGAGACTTCAGATCTCTTGCAAAAGAAGCTGATGAATCTATTGATAAAATCACAATTTTGGAAAAAGAAATTGAGCGTCTCTTAAGAGTAGTTGTCGGTGAGGATATTATATCTATTGTGTAAAATCTTTGTCACACCCCGTCAGTGGCAGAAACACGGGATGCGACAATACCGTTCATCACACAAGATACAAGATCATACACTTTACAATTTACAAGAATGAAACTTGGGTTTACATAAAATATTTACAAGTTAAGACTTGACAAAATTGAATAATTAAAACCCATCTCGACCCAGTCCCCTTGGGTTACGTCTTTACTCTTCCAACACCATTCATATACCTTTAATTGACACACCTGAAAATGATACTCGAAAACGTCAACAATAATATTAGTGAGCTCGTAAGTTTGACCTTAAACCCAAAAGCTATGCCAATATTTCAAAACAGTGGACAATAGTGCCATACGACAGTGAATATATATGCAATCAAACCATAGCATCCCCGTTAATCAATCACCATATGTTACTTACGCACCTAAAGGGCCTACCAGTTAGAGCACTAAATTAGGGCAGGACCACACACAAACTAGGGTAGGCGTACCCATCCGCTCCAATAACCATACAAATACTTGGTAGGTGTACCCATCCGATCCAAACAATCATGTAAATACTGGGATAGGCGTACCCTTCCGATCCAAATAATCATGCAACACATAATATTCACATAGCAGTCATAAGCACGTATCTTGTCCCAAAAACAAAACCGCATTTCACACAGTTCAACTCAAAACAGTTCAAAACACATTTAAGTATCATTTTCCCCTAACGGAAAAACAGTAAAAATGGGGCTACGAGAACTCACCTCAATAGCAAAATGCAAACAACACAAAACTCAATCTCAAAGCATAAATAATCTCAACGCAAGCGCACAATAGTACCCGGCCACGACCTAGTCAATTATGACACCTTATTAATATTTGTACAAAGTTGTCTTATTGTACAAGTGCTCGTCTTTACACACACCAAGATTCTCAATACCGTTACTAAACCCGTTTTTCTTATCACCAAACCTTTACTTTTTATATCAAACCCGTTATCTTATAACGAACCCGTTATCTTTTACCAAAACCGTTATCTCATAACGAAACCGTTATTTTTACCAAAACTGTTATAACATATTATGGTTGTGTGGTAATTAAGCAAAATGACTCAACACTTGGGCTAAGTTTCACACCCCGTCAGTGGCGGAAACACAGGATGCGACGATATCGTTCATCGCACAAGATACAAGGTCAAACACTTTACAATTTACAAGAATGAAACTTGGGTTTACATAAATTTTACCAGTTAAGACTTGACAAAATCAAACAATCTAAACCCATCTTGA